>PVJI01004217.1:0-111568 GCA_004026765.1 Micronycteris hirsuta | reverse complement strand
TAATCCCATGAATAATCAATCCTATGTAAATTGGCCCCTGATAAAAACCCTGGCTGGGCAAGCCACGAGGCTTTTTCCTGGAATTGGGAGGAATCAGCCACGTAGCCCCGGTATTACTTTCCCCGCGTGTCACGGTATGACACGCACCGAGTCACGGCAACCACGGGTGTCGGCAGGCCCGATCTACCCCGTGTCAGGAAGGTCCACTGGCAGACATGAATTCACGGTGGGAGAGGACCCACCTTTGCATGACTTAGACAAGACTTTTCTAGCCTTTATAAGTTTATGGACCCCTCTATACCATCAGAAAAATGTCCTTGGGGTGGTGATCACACACTACAATATACGGATGATGTATTATAGAGTTGTATACCTGAAACCTATATAATTTTATTAACCAACATCACCCCAATACATTCAATAAGAATCTCCAAATTACCACATAATTTTCCTGGTTGCTAGTATTAGTTGATTGAGAAAATATACTAGAGCAAAAAGTGACTAGGTTTCACAAACGACTTTCAATGCTCCTGTATGTGATTGACCACAACACCTGCAGACGTGCGAAAATAGCAGTGCCTGCGTGTGAAGACATGTCTTTATCCATTATGCAGCCAATCTTTGGTGAGCACAGGGGGTCCTTTTGTGTAGCACTTAGAGTTCCTGAGTGACCATGGTGCACAGATTTAAAACCCACGACTTAGGCAATGAATGCTGTCAAACAAATATGTGAATGAACAGATATAAAATAAATGGGGAAAAAACCCACAGCTGGACTTATTAGTAAAGGAGAAAGAGGTAGACCCCCTTGCTGAGTCTGGGCTTACAGTAACTTTGATTGGTAAATGGGAAATTATTTTGTGATAATTCATGTTACTGCTGGGAACATCTGTGATGGATTTAAGGCCATTCACTGCTTTTGAATCAAGAAACTGTGCCAGTACATGGACAAAGCCAAAGGGGGGGTGGGATCAAGGGCGGGAAGTGGGGATGGCCAGAGGGGAGGGGAGTGGTGGGGGAAAATGGAGACAATGGTACTTGAACAACAATAAAAAATGTGGAAAAGAAACTGTGTCAGTAACAATTAGATGAAATATTTTGCCATGTATAAATCGCACTTTTTCACCCAGATTTTGAGGGAAAAATAAGGATGCACACTATACATGGGTATAATGATGACCTACCATGGGTATAATAATGGGTATAATAATCTCATGTATAACATGCACACACACACGTGGGTGCGCATTATACACGGCAAAATATGGTACGTCTTCTCTAGAGGTGATCTTAGCTGTGATGTGTTTCTTTCCTCTGCAGGGATTCAGGACTGCAGACATATAAAGACTCGTGGCTCTGAGATGTAAGATTGCCGGGTGGACAGGCACGGCCTAAGCGCCCTGAGGAGGATGGAAGCTAACTGGATGCCCCCTACGATGCCACCTCTGCTGTTGATGACATGATGCCAACCCATGGGCGAGGGAAACACCTGTCTGAGGAGGTATGTCAGCTGAGAGCCGGCGCACGGCTGCTAGTTCTGTAATTTCCCATTCAACCCCAAGTCGTGAATTCCCATCTGTGATCTCTGGGGGTGAGGATGGGGCTTCACATGCAAGGAAATGGAATTTTGAGCTGAGGATAAGGCGTCAACTGCATCTTATGTTGGTTCAGCGCCTCTCTGCTCCTTGAGGTCCCCAGAGTCACTGAGCCCACAGTGCACAATGGCAGGGAAGAAAGGCACCATCTCTCTTCAGTGAGCCTAACCTGAAACTCCAATGCAGGACTTTCTAGGTAACTGGACAAGAATGCCATGGCTTAGACCCAAGTGGGGAGGGAGAGTCCATCCCTCCCCTCACCCCAAACCCAACCTTTAAAATTTTACCAACTTTATGAAAGCTGTATTAGAAATATGAGGCCAGGGTTTAGAACATCCAAGTATATATGAGATAGAAAAAAAGGGAAGGAAGGCAGAGCCCAAGACCGGTTTCTGCTCCATGCAGGCAAGGGACAAAGAGGAATATGCCCATGTATCGGACCCTCTAACCCACAGGGTCAAATGAGCAGCCGAGTACTAGAATCTGAACCACTCCGATGATCAGTGTCTGCTTCAGAGAGAGGACCTAGATAGTAGGCGGGGAGGAGGCGAGATCCCTTCCGTTCTCCGTAGTACCTGTGGACCGCATTCGGGAAGTCCACTTCTGAATTCTACCTTGGAACATACATTACTTTGCCGATCTTCATACAATGAAATTTTTTGGCAGAGGAAATTCTGCTCGCTACCTTTTTGGCACAAGAAGCTGCATGGGAACAGTCTTTGACTTCCCAAAGCAGAAGAGTAATCAGGCCCATGCTGGCATTTGATGAGTTAAATGAACCAAAATACGGAAGCTGACAAATTTGTTAATGGAATTCCCTTTAACCAAGGGGACCAACAAAATCCATAGGAAGCAAATTTCTGCTTCATCCCCTGCTGTTATTGACAGAATTTTGGAGACTTTTTTTTTTTTTTGCAGAAAGCCAATGAATTGCTTGATTTTATAAAAAGCAGATAAAAGCTCTGAGATAAGAATGTTCTGGAACAGTGCTACCCAAGAATCTGCACTGTCCAGTAGGGCAGCCAGAAGCCACAAATGGTTATTGAGCATTTGTAATATGCCAGTATGACCAAGGAATTGAATGTTTAATCTTGTTTAATTTTAAATATTTTGATTTTAAATAGCCACATGTGTCTAGGAAGTACCACATTGGAAAGCACAGTTCTGGAAGAACTATCCCACTCAGGGGTGCTATATTTTTATTAAATATACCATAGGCACTAAAGAGTAGATAACATATACTCTTTAAATAATAATAGAATAATCCATGTAGACTTTAACCCTTCTTAAAAGAGGATATTACCCAAACCTCCGCACTTTCCCAAGTGCCCCTCCCTGGTCCTTTTGTGTCCCTCCCCACCCCCAGAGGTAACTACTATCCTGAATTTTGTGTTTCTCACTCTCTCATTTATCATTACGTTTTTATCAAAACTTGTATTCATCCCTAAACAATTTTATTTCACTTCACGGTTTTGGACATTTGAGAACCAGAATGGTGCTGTGTATATTCTTTCACAACTTGATTTTTACTCCATATTACGTTTAACAGTAACACATTACTGACGGATATAGCTGTATTTCATCATCACTGATCTTAGTAATATACTGACACACCTAATTTAAATGCAAGCACAGATCAGCCCTGGCTGGTGTAGCTCAGTGGATTGAGCGCGGGCTGGGAACCAAACGGTCCCGGTTCGATTCCCAGTCAGGGCACATGCCTGGGTTGTGGGCCAGGTCCACAGTGAGGGCCATGTGAGAGGCAACCATACATTGCTGTTTCTGTCCCTCTCTGTCTCCCTCCCTTCCCCTCACTCTAAAAATAAAAATAAAATCTTTAAATGCAAGCACAGATCAGGCATTCTTTTGCGTCCTTCTCTGGCATATTCATATACTATAGTTCTTTAATCCATTCTCCCGTCAGTGATAATAGTGTTGTTTCCATTTTCTTGCTATTGCAAACACTCAGAATATTTTTCACATGTTTCTCGGGTCAGATAAGAAGGATTCTCTCTAGGGTACATGCCTGGGAGTCAAACTCCTAGGTATTAAGAGTGCACATATTTTCTTGGGGTGGCGAACACACAGTACAGGGAGGGTACAGATGACGCATTGTGGGATTGAGCACCTGAAACCTGTATACGTTTGTTAACCAGTGTCACCCCAATAAATTCAATACATTTTTTTAAATGAAGATGTATTAGAATTTGGGGAAAGGAGTACAGGGAAAAAAACATAGTGGATAGAAAAAGATGCTCCCAATGACTTTTCATTCTCTCCCGTTCTTGTATTTATCAATTCAGTACACAATTATTACGAGTTTGATACACACCAGGCACTGTGCTTAACTCCAGGAATACCAAGTTTAAAGTCAGTCTCATTTTAACTAGCTCATGTTCTTGGAGAAAGTGAAATGAGGTAACCATAAATTCCTTACTCCATAGCAGAGAGTGTTACAGAGTAGCACTTCTCAAACTTTAATATGCATTCAGATCACCTGGAGATCTTATTAAAATGCCGGTCTCCTGTGGTATCTGAGGCTCAGAATTCCTAATCATTGTCCCAGGCTCACCAACCACAGGTTTGAGCACTTGATATCTCAGTAAATAAAGCATCATTTGTCTGGTTGTTCCAGCCCCAAATCTGGTTGTCCCCACCTTATCCTGACCTCTTGACCTCATAAATTAATTTCGAATCCATTTTCTTCTCCTCTACTACCACCAGCCTAGTTGAAAATTCAGTTATCTCTCATCTAGATGATAACTATGGCCTCACAACTAATTATCAGCTTCTACTGTACTTCATCCCACGCCATGCGTTCTCCATACTTCAGCTATACCCCAGGCTTGCTTTGTTTTTAAAATGAAGAGAAAGCCTTGTTCTTTATGTTGCAGGGGCTTCTTCTACCACCATTGCCTTCCTCATCTTCATCATTGCACTTCTGCAGGCACGCTGGCCTTCTTTAGATCACCCTCATCACCAGACTCCCTCCTGACACACATTTGCACCCCCTGCTTCTTTTGCCTGGGATGTTTCTCCTTCCTTTCCCTCCCCTGATTTCCATTTGTTCTTCCCATCTCAGCTTACTCATCACTTTCTCAAAGGAGCCTGTTCTGACTTCTCTGTGTCGATCTAATGCCCCTGTCATAGGCTCTTCTAGCAAGTTCACCTCTTCTTGGGAGCCCTTGTCACAGCTGAGCCTTCCCCTCGGTTTCTACGATTATTTCATATCGGTATACTTCGTGAGAAAGGAACAGTGCTTGACTATATTTGCCATGTATCCTCAGGCACTAGAACAGCATTTGAACAAAGTAAATACTCAAGAAATACTTGGAAGAAAATGTTGATTAAAAACGATCTGCATCTAAATCTGTGTGTTCACAGCCAGATAACTGAGCAACCTACGGGAGCTCTGCCCACTTCAGCGCCAGTCACTCCTATTATACAACTCTCCACTGGGAAATGATTTTTGAATACAAAATGTCCAGTCGGCATTTGTTTGAATTAAATAAATAGGCGCTGCAATGTATCCATTGTACAAAATTGAATAAAAAAAAAGACTGATATTTTTACTTTATCAAGGTAATGCCAAGTTGTCTTCCAAGTGGTTGCACCAATTTATATACCCACAAATGGTTCAAGAAATGGTTGGTTCTCCACCTTCCGGCAGGAATCACCTCTGTCAGCCATTTTAAATTTTGTTATCTGGTAGGCAAAAATGCCGTCTTCCTGTACCCTTAAAATAGCATTCCCAGATCATTGATGGGATCTGGAACATTTTTACTTCTATATCTTTTCTTTTAAAATGCCTGCTTGGGTTTTTTTTCATTGATTTGTGGAATTTAAAATATACTCGGAATATTAATCCTGTGCCAGTCATATGTACTGCAAATACCTCCTACCTGTTTGTGGCTTGTCTTTTCCTTGTTACGGTCTGTTTATTGAACAGGGATTGTTCATTAAACGTACTTCAATTTAGCATATACTTCCTTTGTTTGTGCGTTTGTCATCTTTTTGAAAAAATCCCCCCATCCAGAGGTTGGAACACTATTCTCCTATATTTCTTTTCATTTAAGTTTTTCATTGGCCTTTAAGTCTTTTATCCACCTGTAATTGACTCTGATTCATGATATAAAATGGGGATACAAGGTTCTTTCTTTCCATAGGGATAACCATTCCGTGCCGTTCTAGTTATTGAATAGGTGGGTTATTTACTCACCAATCTCCCAGGCCCTTTCTTTTTATGTATCTTTCATTTCTTTTCATCTTTTCATACAGCATTTCATCTCTGTCATGTATATGTGGGCACAATTCCAGACCTTACTTTTTGTTCCATTAGTCAGTTTAACCCTGAGACGATAGCACAATCTATTCATTACTATAATGTTGAAAGAAAGGAGCCAGACACAAAAGAAGAACTGATCTATGCTTCCATTTACATAAACATCAAAACAGAATGCTCCGCATTCTCCCCAGTGAGGCGTGGAGAAGAGCCAGAGTGATGTCAGAGAGGTACTAGGTGGTACAGAGGATGGAATGAGATGGAAGCCACTGGAAGGTTTGCCACAGAGAGCTGCCATGACCTGGCTTATGTCCTCAAAGAATCACTCTGGAGCCTAACTGAGAATAGACCTTTGTGAGGCAAGAGTGGAAGCAGGGATGCCAATTATGAGACTGGTACAATAATCCAGGTGACAGAAGATGGCAGATGAGACCGGAGTGGTGGCAGTAGCGGTAGTGCCATGTGGTCAGCTTCCAGGAATATTATGAAGTTAAAGGTGGTCGTATTTGCTGACAAATCCGTTGTGAGGTGTGAGAGAAGAGAGGCATCGGAAATAGAGAAGAAGTATCAAGAAGAACACATTAAGATTTTCGGCCAAGCCATTGTAACATGGATTATGTAGTGTACAGTACATGTGTACTATAGAACATATACAGAACATATGTAAAGTACACATACATACATAGTGCCCAGTACAGGTTTGGAACATGGTATGTACATGTGTGTAATAAATAGTCCTTCTCTTTCCCTCACGGGGGCATAGATTTAAGTGACAACCTAGTTCAGACTTCACTATCCTATGGTTCCTTAAAGGTAGAGATACCCTCCCATCCAAGTAGCGACCCTTGCCTGATTAAGTAATGTCTGTAAGCCTTGATTTTCAGGCAACTAATAGGCACTCACAGCACTGGCCATCTAGGGAAATAAGCAAAGTCAATGAGAGTAGCTGTAATGATGTCGCTTCCAAGAAGACAGTTTTTTTTTTAAGACCAAGTGCTATTTTAACACGAGCCTAAGGGTGAATGTTTACAGTAGAGAGCGTTGAGATTCCTGCATCATCTGGGTATAAATAGAACACTTGAGCCCCTTGGAAGAAAGCTTAGTTATTGACCAAGACGACCATCATTTTCTGCTGCTCCTGGCCAGCTAAATGCTTTCCAAATGCTGTTCTAATTGCATCAGCCCTTGGTGACGGATGGCTTGATATGACCTTATTGACTTTGTGACTTTCGGGGATGTCAGACTGCATCATCAACATGACACAGTGTCTGCCCATACGTCTCCGTCCGCAAAGGCAGAACCAGGCACTTGGTTTGCAGGTTAACATTATCTACACCCAAGGAATCTGCGCGGCGGCTGCGGAAGCCGTGCTTTCTCCTTCCTTGGGTGTATAATAACCATCTGGCCAAAACACTTTGCCGAGAACTGCATCCCTCTGTGCCATGCTCTGGCGTTCTGTACCTAACAGCACTCATGGTCCTAAGGACTCATACAATTATGCCCCAATTCTGCTATCCATCTAGTTGTGTTCATTGCTAACATAAGGTCAGTGACATTATCTGTTCTCGAGTTGGTGTTCTTTGTTAAGTTGAAAAAGAAAATACAGGGCACTGACTGGCAGTATACATTGAGTAGGTTAAAGCAAAACCCTTCCTTCAAGGTAATGCAAAGTATGTAAGAGAGGCTTTAATGTGATTTGAAGATCCCTTTCAATTGTACCATTAGTCATGCACGGCAGCTATTTTTATATCGTCATGACTGCAACCTTCAAAATCTGTACAACTAGTGTAAAGATAGGCCAAGGTACCAAATGAAAGGTCTTCCCTGCCACCCACACTTCTGCAACGTGGTAAAATGCTAAGGAGTCCTTGCACTCAAAAAGACATTTTCCCTAGGCTCTGGGCGCTGTAAAGAGATAACCAGGGGCCCCCATCATGAAGGAGTTACCAGGGGGAGACGGTGATAGAAGCCTGTGGTCTTAGAGACAGCAGAAAACCCAGTGACTACTTCCGGGAGATAGTTCCGTGATGGGTAAGAGACAAACGCTATATCAGGTGATCATGCAAGTTAACACTTATCACATAGTTTTGTGTTATGCGTAGGATCTCATTTAATCCTTAACACAGCCCTAGGAAGCAGAATATTTTTATGGCCATTTTGCAGACAAGGATATTAAAGTATGGTCAGGTTAAGTGACTTCCTGAAGTCCCATCGGTAGCAAATGGTACAACGAGTCTCTGCAAGGATCCAAATAGTCCTATTCCAGAATCTGTGTCGCAACCTACGTGTTGTTCTGCCGTTCTGCTGGGTAGGCAGATTGATTTTACCACCTACTGTAGTGACAAAGGGTGGGTGAAAAGAGGGAACTTCTAATTTGGTGCCCTTCTCTGTCTGGGCGCCACTTTTATAAATTTGGCAAGCAGGCGTCATGATACTATTAAAATAGCTGCCTCTTGACTAGTCAGGTAATGGTAAGAGGGTTTTTTTAAATCCTCGACTGAGGACATTTTTTTCATTGCCTTTAGAGAGATAGGTAGGCGGAGAGAGGGGAAGAAACATTGATGTGAGAGAGAAACATCAATTGGTCGCCTCCCATATGCACCCCAATTGGGGATTGAACCCACCACCCAGGTATGTGCCCTGACTGGGGATCAAACCTGCAACCTTTCAGTATACAACCAACTGAGACACACCAGCCAGGGCAGTAAAAAGATTTTTAAATGGCATTCCAATATCGCTTTCATGCTCCACCTGGGAAGAGGGCTGCTCTTCAGTCTAGCACATGTTTATAGCATGCTTCAAATTTTACGTGTGTTACCTTAAGAAGAATACCCACACTTAGGGTTGCTGACTCTGTAGTGGCAAATGATTCTCACAGGAAGTTTACACTCAGATTTTAGAATCCCAATCGGAAGTGAAAGCATTTTTAAATATCTGGAATGTATAATTAAGCCAACAGTTAGTCCCGCTGGTTATGGCAAATGACCAGAGGAGAACTGGAACTTCAGTGATAGACAGTTAGCTACTCGGAGACTTGGTTTGTTCCTCTGTAGACGGAGAATAATGGTATCTACCGCACAGGGTCTGTGTGAGCATCCAAGGAGCTACTGAGAGCGAAACACTTACGTTTACGCCTGGCACTTAAAAAACCCTCCGTGATAACGACATTGATGATCATAATGACGACGACGGTGGTGGTGACGATGAGAGGAACCCTGTCTTCTGTTGGCAGCTCTGTTTTAGACCCTTCAACTTCAGATGATTAGCTGAGATGCTCTAGGTTTTGTGCGTACGAATATGATATAAAGAATTAGGGACTTATCTTTGTCAATGCGTTTTTCTGTGGATCATTACTGGTTTTTACAGACGTCATCATTGTCATCTCTCTGAGACCTTATAAGAGCCTTGAAAGAAACATTTTACCAGTTGCCCTATAGGTGGAGTTCACGTGTGAATAAAACGGGTGAAGATTTTTGCTTAGGTAATAGTTTCTCCTCCCCTGCCTTCCCACACGGCTCCGGCACTAGAATTTGCAGAACACGATTCTGAAGTCTTGTGCACAGATTAGAGCATTCCCGGAGATGAAAGAGAGAGTGCGATCCTGTTGCTGCCCGTAGACCATATACCTCAGCTAACTCCTGATGCGTGCTGTACGTACATCTATTTCCAATACAGAGTCCACCGTGACCAGGAGCACTGGATTTCAATAAATAATGCCTTGGGCATTCTGTATTTATTTATAATCGTGTGCACTAAGCATATATCTTCTTTGTGATCCAGGATGAGACATCACGCAAGGCTTCGATCCTGCAGTTCCTCCCACTCACTGTCACAGGAAGTTTACGCTCAGGTTTTAGAATCCCAATGGGAAGTGGAAGCATTTTAAATATCTGGAATGTATAATTAAGCCAATAGTTAGTCCCGCTTGCTATTGTGTGTATATATAAGCGTTTGGATTGTATTCAATTCTATAAAATAGAAACATTTCATTGATATTTTTTTCTTTAGGTTTTCTAAAGAAATATTCACAGTACATTCTTAAATGTGACAGCAGGCTAAAGCACAGGCTTTTCTAGGACTGAATTTCACTGAATGGGGAGAAAATTTCACCACTGAGAGAGCACGTGCACATGTATGAGCGTGTATTGTTTTTATGCCCATACTTTGTAATCACTCTGCAGGCTCTGAAACAATAAGAGTATTTTTGCGGATCTCGTGGAATTCATTCAGTCACACAGTGAAGGAAAATCTCTCCAGATCAACATACTAGAGTATCTAGGGTGGAGAAGTAACACAGCTCTAATTTCAGTAACGAAGACTGGGTGATTTTTTTATCTTGCAATCTTTCTTTCTGCGCAGGCTTCCCTTCCCCTGCCAGTAAACATCCACTTTGTTCAAATGAGAAAGAGCTCAAGGGACAGGCTGGATTTTCACTCTAAATTGCTAGCTTGCATGCAGAGCCGGCTGCCAATCTCAAGGGCTCATCCCCATCTCATGACTTGCCGTTGACCTTCGTGAGATCCACCATTCGGTGCGGGCCTAATACCGACTATCCCAGGCTTTGAGGTGTGCAGTAAATACCAAGGGCTTACTGAAGGCTCGGGTAGGCCACCTGAGCATTCATTAGGCCAGTAGGTGAAAAGAAGCGTCCAGCAACATAGATCAGAAGTAAAGCCAGAAGGCCCATTAAAGACTAGTCCAGAAATGAAAAAGAAAAACACGTCCTGGGTCAGCAATACTAAGTCTGATTCAGTTAAAAGAGGTTTTAGATGATGATCCCTCAGTGATGGTATAAAAACTGAGAGCTAACTCTGTCTCTGATATTCAGCACTCAGCACGCTTTTCTTCTAAACACCCCATAAAGCTCTGGAGAATAAAGAGGAAACGCGTGTGAGTGAGGAGAGCCCAGTTTAGGGTCACATTCTCTACTCTGCCTCTCTGTTTTCCTGCATGTCTACTGGTATCTCCCTCCTTCTTCTCCCTCTCTCTCTCTGTATTCTTTCCTCCCTCATCCATGTGACAGACAGCATGGCCACGTCATGACTCGACTCCAGAGCTAATGTCACTCCCGTACCTCCATTCAAGGATCAACCCAAATGGAACCAAATTTCATTAGCATCAATTCCAAATCATCTGTGCTCACCTTCTAATGAAAGTATCAGAATTAGCCTAAAATAAAAGTGTGTAGGCATGTGAACCGAGCTAGTCAAAATGAATTTAAATTGTGGTCAGGAATCGTATAAAGAAAGCCTGGAAGTATAACAAGAATAAAATAATGAAGAGAAATAGTCACCGTAGCAGAGATGTAAGCTTAGCTGGGACTTGCTGGCAGGCAAGCCTATTTGGGAAACATTGCAGATCATAAAACTGTCACCACGTAATAGAAGAACTTTCCATTGCTTTAAAACCAGGTCTCATCACAACGTGTGACACATAGTAGGGCCTCAGGAAACATTTGTCAAGTGACTACAAGATGGTAAACATTTTCAGAGAGAAAAATGCAACATTATATGCACAGAGAAACATACTCACAAAAATAAGATATAAATCTGTAAGTGTTTTTTACCCAGCTAGCATTACAAAAGCCGCTGCTTCAACCATGGCTCTATATAAAACACAGACATCTTTTCTGTAAGGATTCTAATATGAGCTGAGAGATAACATCAGCCAGTAGTTCATAGAAGGCATAAGTCCCATTTAAAACCCCTTTAGTTGCATATAACAGACATAGAGTCAAGTGGACCTAACCTAGTGGAAGCCAAAAAGCCGGCATTTATTATTAAGATATAACAGCATGGACTCCAAAGGCCCTGGCAATCGATTAGAAGGCAGGCTTAAGATACCATCTGTTCTCTCTTGGTTCTCATCTCTGCCTCACTGTACCAGTGTTCATTTCTTTCTCTTTTCTCTAAGTTTCCATCTCTCTCCTCCTCCTGGGCTTCTCTGATCGCCAGCCCACCTGGTGAAAACAGGATCTCACTGCCACGCATGGACTTGGAGAGCTTCCTTTCAAATGGGCCGTCCTGATGGAAACTGGAACCTCCACCCCGATTCCAAATTCTCAGGGAAGGTCCTCTATTTTGTCTAGTCTGGGTCACATATTCACATCTAGAAACAATCAACTGTGCAAAGCCAGCCAAGGCCACGCCACACCAGCTGAACCCAATGAGTGCCAGGAGACTGCTTTCCCCTTCCGGGACCAGTGGGGTGAGAAGCGTTCTGCTGAAAACAAGATACAATTGAATGCATTGCTTTCAGGGGATCAAACACTTAATACCAGGCTGGAAGTAAGAGATCCTGGGATTATTGCTGGGTAACCTCAGCCATCTGTTGCAAGTACAACCCTTCCCGACCACGATGTTGGCCAAAGCTGCATGTCAGTTCAAAAACAAGCTTGCCAGTGAGTATCTGACATGTATATGTTTTGTGTCGTTGATTGAAATATGACCGTATGCTTTTGCTTTCAGGCGGCGGTGTGGTAAGGTTAAAGAAACATGATTTTTCTGAAAATTAAAGAAACTGATATGTATTTTGACTTAGGTAAAACGTCATCCTACTTTTCAATGGAATAAGGCATCAGATGAACCAGGGCACGGAGTCCTGATTTTTCTCAGAAAAGAACTTAAAGTCTGCTCAAAATCCTGCACCGAAATGGCACTCAGGGATCCCACCCCACTCCCCAGATAAACAGAAATCATAGGATTTAGGCAGATCATTTTGATCTTGCAATGATTTTTACAGGGAGGGTTTAGGGTCAACTGCCGTGAGCACCTTAACACCATTCAGGCCCTGAGGCCTATCTGGGTCACAAGGAGAGAAAACACGTGATGACATCAGATTCCCGGGCAGTTGTCCCTCGAGAGCACTCACCACGTAGGCGCTAATGAGCTTATCACGACCTAGGGGCCAGAACACAGGGGTCACGGGACAGGAATGAGTTCCCTAACCCCTCTATGACAGTATTCAGAGCCGGTCCATTCTTACCATGGGCAATCCAGAGTTTCCAGGGAGGTCTAGAGTTATCTGTATCCCCCTTCCTCTCTCTTCACAGCCCAAAGAAGTTGGATAGAATGGCTAGAACAAAGGTCACATGGATGCATCAGGAGAAGAGAAGGCAATCTAATAACTTGCTGTTTTGCCCAACTCCCATCAAACATATAAAACTTCCAAAAATGTTTCACCCTCTGCTTGTTGTATTGAATTTCCAATAGCATAAGGCACAATAATAAACACAGGCCAGCAGACACGGCTGAGATCTAGCAGAGCCTTGGAGGAAGAAATAATAGTATCAGGCTGCCCTCCTTGAGGGATTGACCTGCTCTCTCTGAGTTGATAATAATCTAACTTTATAGAACATACGGCGCCGCTAGACAAGGACTCGAGCCACCGGAGTGCATTCTGAAGAAACGGAGGAACAGAAAGAACAGCTTAGACTCGTAGTCAGGAAACATGCCAGTAAGACAATGGTTCAAATGCACTTGGCAGGCGTTAGCGAAGTGCCAGCTGAATCCAATGTGTTTATTACACAAATGGCAACACTTAGGCTCGGTGAGTGGAAACCCAGTTGAAGCCAATGTAGTTGGAAAGCAGTAACAAGAAAACAATCAGGAAACGGTGCAAATGTGGTTAGAAAAAGGAGTAATACAAATCAGTCATGGAACTTTGGCATTTCTGGTGGTTCGTGGACCAAATAAGAGACTGGAATCTGTAGGGCAGTGGCTCTCAACGTTGGTCCCTGGAGGAGCAGTGTCAGTGTGGACATTTGTTAGAAATGCAAACTTTCGGCCTCGCCACCTTCTTAGCGAATCAGAAACTCTGGGAGTGGGCCTCGGAAAGCTGTGCTTTAACAAGTAGGGATGCGTACCCAGACTTGAGATCCACCAGCACCGGGGAACGGACAGGAAGAGGTATCTCCTCATCATAGAGGGAGGAGTATTATATGCTTGTCATGTAGACATGGGAGAAGAAAATATATGTTTAATAAATGGACCATGAGCGTGTTCCTTGGAGCTGTGTTTTTCAAAAGCCAGTTCATGACACATTATTGGGCCATGAAATACAACCAAGTCACTGATCCGCATTTAGCAAACCTACATAGATTAGAAAGTGTTTATTGTACTTGGCGTATTTGCTCCTCCCAATCTTGGCTTTGGTCATCTGTCTTTGTGTGTGTGTGTGCCATTGGGATGTAAAAATTATTTATTACCCTGGCTGCAAAACCACTTCTCTAAGACACTGATGCTTCAACTTTAATGTACACGGGAAGTACTCAGGTGGGTGAAAGATAAATTTTTAGGTCCAACGCAGAGAGGTTGGTACACTCCACCTGCGGAGGGACCCAGGAATATGCATTCTAACAAGCACATCCGCTGACTGTGACTCAGGTGGTCTGCAGGTCCACTTGGAGCAACATATTTCTAGGGTACAGGTTGTGACTAACATTCATGATGAAAATTTAACAAGTTCGCTTAAATATTTTCAAGCCCAAATTAATGCTAGAATAAAGGCGGTGGAGTTTACAGAGTTGCACTGAAAAGGGATCTTTCCCTCAACGACATAAAACTTTAAAGAAGCAGTTACCGTTGTTGGGCCTGCCTGATTTGGAAAGTCTGCAAACCATAAAAAGGGTACAATATCCCCGGGGATGTTATTTAGCATTTACAATCTCGTTCGGAAGACAAAACATATATTGGGGCAATCGGAGTCTCTACTTGCACGTATGGTACCTTTGTGAGTAGTAAGAGGAGTTGCCCACTCTGGGAAAATGAATCAGGAAAAGACACAACTCATAGCTGAACCATCCAGAAAATGTTGCTCCTTCCCCCATGCTAACGTAAGCTCAGGCCAGTGACGTGGCTTTGTGTAGTAGATTACGGCAAGGACCACGAAGTATTCTCTCTTGTCCATATTCTTCGGTAGTAGCCTCCCACACTAATTCTGGTCTGTCATTAAGTCTCAATTTGATCGATGGAACATCAGCAAGCATGATATAAACAGAGACTTGGAAAAAGCTTATACATTGGTGGTTGCCCTTTTGCTGCTCTCAGTAGCGTTTCTTACCGTGCGGTGAAGCCCAGGGTAGCCTGAGGGATAATGAGAGTCTATAAAGGGACAGGTCTCAGGCGTCCCAACTGTCCCAGCTGAGGCCACTGTAAACCAGCCAGCTCCAGCCCATAGCAACTTACCTGACTCTACGTGGCCAAGACCAGCCAGGCCTAGAAGAACCACCTAGTTGATCCCAACCAAGATTGCAAACCTATAATACTCATGAGAAAAAAACAAGCAAAACCGTTCATGTTGTAAGCCACTAAGCTTTGAGGTATTTGGATAGTAGTGAAGGCAAATGAGACAGTAAGCTCTGATTGGAGTTCCGTTTTCACTCAAGCCCCCTAAGCCCAACTATCTATGCCAAGCACCAGCTACACCATTGCACACTAAGCTGTGTAGGCTGGCCACCGATAAATCTCTGCCTGCTAGAGTGGTTCAGTTTTGATTATCTGATCATACAGGAGAGACTGAAGTGATCTGATAAGAGAGAGCATGGTGAGTGGGGAAATGGGATGATCTAATGATAAGGTCAGACTCAGTCAATGCAGAACAGATTGTTCAGAGTGTCACGGAAATTCCAGACTGACGGGTGTCATCCAGGCAGTCATCATAGACACACAGACTCTTAGGCCTAAGGATTGTTTCGTCTGGGGCCATTTTTCTTAAGAAAATCGTGCATGTTGGGAAGAAAGAAGTACTTCAGAGTTTCATTACCAATCCGAATTGTGTGTAAAACCATTGTTAAAACGTGTTCCTATGTAACAGGGCAGCAGGCAACAGCTGGACAAGTGCCAGTGACAATTTACTCCTTATCATGCCATCACGTGGGAAAGGGGAAACACTGGAACTTGTCTTCCGTATTTTTTTCCAGTTTGGAGAGTTTTCCTTTTAAAATCTGAAACAGCTTCTTTTCGTGGCATCAACAAATACCCGCATTGATCACAGAAAAAGGCACGTCGTATCGCTGCCTAGTCCCCTGTGTGCAGAAATGTGGTCTGATCGGGCTGGTTTATCATTCTAAAGTGGGAGCGGACAACCGCTGAATGAAAGATGAGTCCAGGGCCTAGATGAGGACAAGACACAGAGATGCCCGCAGCACAAGGGCACCACCTTATACAGCTTTTGGGGAAGGGAGGAAACCCGGAACAACACAGCCACGCTGGTGTCCTTTAAAGGGCTCCACGGACAGGCCATGGCTAGGATGCAGAAGCACCAGGGTTCAGCGCCCCCATTCATGTGTGCGAATGCGCTTTTATCTGCCGAGAGGGTTCAGCCACTTTCATCACATTCCTAAGGGCATCTTGTCCTCGATACCTTTCCTGAAAAGCTAAGAACCACTACAGGAAAGGAATTTTAACTCATAAGCATCTCAGTTCATTAGAAGACAGCTTGGTTTTCCTTTCTTGTTCTTTTTGACCACTCTGTTGAGAAAGAATTGACACACCCCAAACAGCACGCGTTTAACGTATACAGTTTGATGAATTGGCAATTGGGACATATACATACACCCATGATACCATCGCCACAATCGAAGTTATAAACACATCTGTCACCTCCAAAAGTTTCCTTGTGTCCCTTTTTTGTGTGTGTGATAACAGAATTTAACATAAGATCTGCCCTCTTAAGAAATTTTTGAGTGCACAGTACTGTGTTACTAGCTTCAGGCTCTCTGGCGTGCAGCAGATTCTAGAACTTACTTATCTTTCATAAATGAAACTTTATATCTATTGAACAAGCACCCATGGGGAGCTGCACTTCAGTTGTTTTTCTTTTCAAACCAGCCCCCAATTGTCCTTTACACAGATGTACTTGGCACTGCATATGTAATGTGAAGCTTTTCTTCCCCTTGAATAATGAAACTAGTTGTGTGTTCCCTTGGGGAAGAAAAAAATAGTTTTCAATTGTTACTTTGGGATCTCTTGGCCCAAAAGGAGGGGTGGTCAAGCGAGGTGGGGTAATTCCCCCAATTTCCTCTGCAGTTTCCTTATAGATGTCTTTTTATTTCTTTTTTCATCCTATCACCTATTTGAACGGTTGTTTTTCTTGCTGCCAGAGCTAGGCTGTCTGTCTTCTTACACGTGAGTACTTAGCAGAACTGAGATGCAGTATATTAGCCTTCCCTCAAATCCCCCGATTCACAGATGATGCCCCTGATTTGAAGGGTCTCAGTCGGATGAGCGTACGGGATAAAATTGACTGGACTACCTCGCTTACTAGCTGTGCAGCTTGGGCTCTTGCTTGCCATCTGTATGTATCAGTTGTTTCCTTCTAAAGGGAAGATAGTAATGGTCACTAGCTAAATGCTTTGTTGAAGAGTTAGATAAGATAATCTTTTATTTTCTAAATGTTTATTGAATGTATTGGGGTAACATTGGTTAATAGAATGATATAGGTTTCAAGTGTACAGTCGTATAACACATCTGTACATGGTACTGTGTGTTCACCACCCTGAGTCAAGTCTCCTTCCATCACCACTTGTGCCCCTTTCCCCTCTTCTCCCTCCCCCACCCCCTCCCTCTGGCAATCACCACACTGCTGTCTGTGCCTGAGGTGTTCTTTTTTTTTGTTTTTGGGGTTTTTTTTTTTGCTTAATCCCTTCAACTATTTTACCCAGCCCCCCAACACCATTCCCTTCTGACAGCTGTCAGTCTGGTCTCTGTATCTAGGAGTCTGTTTCTAAAGGCAATTTTTTTAGGAAACATAGGAGATGTCTGGAACTTAGTAAGTCTTCACTAAATGCTGGCTGTTAGCATTAGAGACTGCCCACCCCAGCGCTTGTCGGTGTGCGCTTCCCACCTATGGCTTGCAGTGTCTGGGCCAGGAACGCAGAGCCCCTGAGTCGAAAAGAAGGAAGACCGCTGTCATTGCATTGTGGTCTGTCCTTGTAGCTGCTTCTTCAGTGAGAGTGGACTTCATGCATTTTGCTGTCAGCCTTGTGTTTGTGCAAGATCCCAGGTCGGTTGAAGGTGCCCTTGTGAGCCCACTCAGCGCTGCTGTGGTTTTCTATCACCGTCAGGCAGGGCAGCACATGTTCATTAACCGTTTTATTGTCTTCGCACATGATGCATTGGGTCTCTTTTCATTAAGGTGTTTGATGAAAAAGAAAAGTGATTAAGGGGGGAACAGTGGCAGCAACACGTACTTTGTGTCAATTATTCAGAAACAAAAGTTCCGAGAGGATGAGAGAGCCTGATCATTGATCCTTAAGTCATCTGGGGAATCTTAGCTGACAGGCAACCTTCTAAACTATTGCAACCTCTAATTCTTAGACTTACTGTTATTTTTCTAACAGTACAAACGAGAAGTATATTTTGATATGTGCAATCAAAGTGCCAGCAGCTGGCTAAGGAAGACTAGCATTACACAATCTTCTCTTTATCCCTTAATCATAGAAAGTCAATAAAACTCCTCTGTAGTCAAAAACCTGTGATTTCTCCCTTAAATATCAGTGATATGACTTTGTAAAATAGGCTTCTTAGAAAATGACCGCACAATTTTAAGGGGGAGAACACATTTTAAGGGACACCCACTTGCATTATTTCCTCCTTGGATAACTTCTTTTTCTAATGGAAGCGTTTATAACAAGTCGGAAGGCCGCCCCAGGGGTCATTGTGTGTATCCCTCATTTTTCTAGGCAGGGTTATAAACAAAGTCTCTTAGATTTTGTTCTAGACTTTTCAATACAAGCACCCAATATGAAGAGTATTGTGTAAGGTATTACGATTAATCCTGCCATTCTGATGAATTTGTAAAGGGAAGGTCATCCTTTCCTACCCTCAGAGATACTTAAGAGGCTACGAGCTTTCAGTATCGTAAAGCCAGTGAGTTTTAATTCTAGGAGCCAATTTAAAGGCACTTCATAAATCATGTTTGCAACAAGGTAGGTTATAAATATGCCACTCTCAGGGAATATTCAGCTATAACATGAGATCAGCCTTAGAATATTATAATGAGAATAATGTATCTGACCATAATGATGTAATGTAATGATAAAGTTAATTTCTACTTTGTAATTTATTACTGTCTTTAATTTAGAAGATGGAGGATATTTTAAGATTCAGTATTCCACATTATTTCAGAAAAAAATTTGTATTTTAGGTCATTTTTTAAAAAATGGGTCAAATGTTAAAGTGGCATGGCCATATGCAAACTTGAATATGAGACCTGCTAAATGAGAGATAAAAGTCTTAAGGATTAAAGCAATAAAGTTAATTTGGGAAACACTTTGATTTTTAGAAGGATCTCTGTGAAAATACTCATGGTTGTAACTCTCTTAATAATTATAAATTTTTGTGCACTTCTCTGCTTTTCAAATCAAATTTTACAGCAAAAGTGCATTGACTTTGAGATCAGATCGTGATTATTTTTTAAATAGATTTTATCAACTTAAAACAGCAGCTAATTAAAAATAGCATTAGCATCATTGGTTTTTAATTGCAGTTTTACATGTAGGTAGATTTCTGGATAGTCCCGATTTAAATTCTGCAGTAGGATGATACGGTGCTACAAGTGGAAGTAGTCTTAAAGAACATTTCCAAGACTAAGTTCCATGGAATATTAATCTTGTAGGATGGTCCTTGTGAAAAGGGTTCCATAAGCAAATAAGTTTGAGAAATACCTGCTGTCCATATACACGTAAGGAATTCAAGAAGCTTGTGCTAATGGATCCTGTTTAAGTGTATTTAACCCAGTATCCGTGTGTCTGCCTCATTTGGACGCAGGCAGCAGTTTTCCACGCAACTACAGTTAGCATTCTGTCGCCCTTTGGGAAGTGCTAATTTAGATGAATCCTCTCAAGAAGGAAATTTATTCAGGAAGTTGTTGCCCAAGGTCCAATAGCTACTTAATAGCAGCGTTGGCACTGGAACTTGGATATTCTGACTGCCTGCCTAGTGCTTGTTTTCATTAGACCCAAGTGCTCAACACCTTTCCTCAAAGACGAAGATGTGCCAATTTCTTCTTCCATAGCCATCCAACAGTCCTTTCCTCGCCTCAAGGAGACAGAGCAGGGAAGTTCCCTTCTCACATTTCCTCCCAAGATTCAAGTCAACCTAACCCTGTGATGCAGCCTCATGCCTGTGAATATTTGGATGATTAGAAACAGACTTGAGTAGTTCATTAACTGACCCACTTAAGAAGGAAAATTCTGCCTCACCACTTCCTCTCCCCATTTCTGCTCATTTAAAAGGCTCCTTCCCCCCAATCACCTTGAAGTAAAAGATTTTTTTTTGTCTCTAAACACTAATGCCTCTTGAAGGCCATTTATGTCACACTTCAGGGGCTATTTTCTAATTACCTGAGGAATCATGAGTGAAAAATCGCTATCCAGCCCTGGCTGGTGTAGCTTGGTGGATTGAGCATGGGCTGGGAACCAAAGGGTCCGGGTTCGATTCCCAGTCGGGGCACATGCCTGGGTTGCAGGCCAGGTCCCCAGTGAGGGCTATGTGAGAGGCAACCATACATTGCTGTTTCTCTCCCTCTCTTTCTCCCTCCCTTCCCCTCTCTCTAAAAATAAATTAATTAATTTAAAAAAAATCTCTACCCATCTGGAGACTGAAGTGGAATACATGTTCAGAACAGTGGCTGCTTATCTCCGTTAGCTCCATTTTCTGCCTTTGTAGAGCTTAAATGATTGGGCAGGCAGATCCCTCACGTTGTACTGCCATTTTGCAGTGTTTTGTCCAGTAGTAGTAAATTATTTTATTGCCTGAAAATCCAGACCTTCCCATATTTTCTTTATTACCTGTTTACTTTCTCTTTTTCTTTTCTCTCTTCTTTCCATTTTAATATTCTAAGACATTTGAAGAGTGGTTAATACCTCTGTATGACAGTATATCTCCAGCCCTCATCCTGTGGTCTGTAGATTAGCAGTTTGGGCATTATGTGGGGAGTTGTTTAGAAATGCAGCATCTCAGGCCCAGCCCAGACCTACAGAGCCAGACTGCATGTTAACATGATGCCCATGGGAGTATGTACGCTTTAAATCCGGAAAACACTGGCCTAGAGCATGTTACAAAGCATGGATTTAATTTGTGAGGGTGAAGCTGGAAAGAATATTTACTTGCTCCTCCCTCTGAACTCAAGCCTTCGTTTTTGTTCTGAAATATACACCAAAGCTAAATATTAGGTGTATGAACTTTTGATGTTTTTGATACGGAAACAAACCTGGAGTCTTTCTGAAACATTTGAAAGGGAATATTAAATTATGGCCCATGTGACTAATTTAGCCCGTTTGACTTTGATATAAAGTAAACTCACAGGCAGCCTTCTGCCCGCTAGGAGCTGACAGCTGAAGCTGGGCAGCACACACAGCTTGGCATCAACCAGAGCTGTGGAGGGCTGTGGATGGAATAAACGCAGCCCCCTAACCCTCCCGTGTAGAGCTGTCTAGGGGAGGTGCTCACATGCACAGCAGAGATGAAATTAGTCCCTGGCTCTGTAAGATCTGGGCACTTCTACTCTGATTTTCCTCCTTCTTGGGACTAATGGCAAAAAGCAATCAAGTCTTTGATGCTTCCTTGATTCAAACAACCCGTCCCCCCCGAAGTGTGACTTTCCTCACGATACTAAGAGGTGGTATTTGTGACTGTGTACTAATCTCGTTTGATTTCTTTTCGGTGCATTTTGAAGTGCTGTATCTTAGCAGGAGCTTTCTCTAAAGAGCTATACACAAGCAGCTCATTACACTGCAAAAATAAAAAAATCCCTGTGAGGTAAAGAGATCAATATTTATTATGCTCAATCTTAGAGCAGGTGGAGACAGCTGAACATAGTGAGCTCAATTCCAGACTACTACCTCTCATCTAAA
Organism: Micronycteris hirsuta; assembly: GCA_004026765.1. Taxonomy (NCBI): domain Eukaryota; kingdom Metazoa; phylum Chordata; class Mammalia; order Chiroptera; family Phyllostomidae; genus Micronycteris; species Micronycteris hirsuta. Next base: position 89,835 of record PVJI01004217.1, on the reverse strand, counting down.
TATCTTATGTAGTGGTGTCCCAAGACTCTGCTTTTTAGAATTAAGGAAAACTAACTTCTTAGTTTCATTAGGTTTACTATTAGGTAGTCTGATCCATCCTCTTGGTTTATAATAAGGAGGTAAATGAATGGTAGGAAGCCCTGAGGATACATCTTAGTCAATACAAATCTCAAGGGTAATGAATAACTAAGTTTCCCAGCCATAGGTTGCATGCATACTGATGACCCTGTGTTTGGCTGTAAGTTACTTAATTGTTAATTAACTTTTCACCAGCTCATCTGTGGTCAGTGGACATTCATGCACCCTCAAGTATGCCTCTAGTGTATAAATTCTGAATTTTCCTGCTGCAGGATTATGCCTTAGTTAACCGAAGCTCATAACCCAGACTTAAACGTCTAAACTCAAGCACACAAGCAAATCAGAGGCTTAAATTAGGGTTCGATTGCCTGGCATGGAATAAAATCTAGAATACAAAGTCTGGAATAAAACAATAAGCATTGCTATATTTCTCAAGGGCAAGCACTTGGAGCCATTTATAATTCAATTTCAAAGCCATGGGTCCTACGCCCCACCAGGACATCCAAGCATCTGTTAGAGTGGAACACAATTGTGACGATGTAAGATGGAGAATGTGACGCTCCTTCCACAGAGCAAATCTTTTACATAGCATGGAGTCTCCAAAGTCTTAATCTAGAGAAGTGAGTAATTGGTGCAATTCCTCCTTCTGGCCATCAAGCAATAGTAAAGAATTTGGGGCCAAGGGGCTTTCGGCTCCCTTCAACACATGCACTCTAGGCAACTGCCAGTTCTGGCCGTGTGGAAAGCAAGGCTTCCTAAGAGTAGAGGATGCTTGAGAAACCGAGACCTAATTTCTGCCACAAATAGGTCAGGAGATAAGACTGCCTAAATCCAGATAGTTTTCGATACGATAGCTGGTGTAAAAAAGTCAGCACTTTCAAATTATGCTTTGCCCAAGTGATTCAAAAAGCATGCATAAGAATTCCACAGTTATATGCCAATCCCTTTGAAATATACATGATTGAACATTTTCCCAAGAAAATAAAAATTATTAAATCTGAGCCAAGTAGAGTTAAAAAGACTGAATAGACCATAAAAGAATTTTTTGTCATTGTCAAATGTTTCCTTCCCTGACAAAAGCCATAAAACCACTTAGTTGTATGGAGCAGGACTATCATATCTTTAAGGGAAAGATATGTATTCTATTTAAACTCTTTCAAAGCTAAGGAAAAGATAAAAACCCAGATTTATTTCTAAGAGACTAAGCTATCTCTAGCACGTTAATTAGGTAAGAGTGGCCCCACTCCCCGAAAGAAAACTATCGTCCAATCTCAGTTAGAAACATACTGAAAACATTAGCAAATGGAATATTAAAGTGGATTTAAAAGAATGATATACCACACAGAAGAGATACAAGAATAATTGAACATCAGGAAACAATTTATACAAATGAAAAAAAAATATGATCATCTTAATAGATTTATGTGCTAAAATTAAACAGAAGGTAATGATAAAAATTATTGGTGAGTGATGAATATAAAAGTGAGTCTGTAATTTGAGCAAGCATATTTATCAAGGACCAAGAATAAACTTCTTACTATATAGCAGAGGCATTTCTGTTAAAAAATAGGATGAAGACAATGACCCATATCATCAAACAATTTTTCAACATCTTCCTGGTGAATAAGAAAGACCCATTTAATTATCAAAATCATTATTGAAAACAAATATCACTTTTAGTTGAGCAAGTAGATTATTGAGCCTTAATTAGTCTCATTTTACCCTCAAAATTTTTTTCCAGATAATCTGCTCAGGTACCACATTGCTTGCCTTTCACAGTGTCCTATGTGAGTTTCCAGATGTTTCTCTGATATTGTGCTGACACTCTGATTCTATCCTGTCCTGACATATGGACTATGATTATCTTCTATTTGCCAAATAAATCAAACAGGGAAGAGTTGAAAGGCCTAGCCCCACTCTCTCCTATTGCTTTCTACCTTGCATGGTTTCAAAACAGGGACATCCGTCATTTTATAAAGCACATTTTATATCTTGGATCCATCACTCTGAATTCTCATTAGTACTAGATGTACGGTAGTCGCTCTGATTTAGAAGCTAAGCTACTAGTGCCGCTGCGACAGGGAACTGGATTGGCAAATCACTGTTCATCCTGAGCAGAAGAAATAAAGATACATTCTTAGCCGTAACAAATGAACAGAAAAACAAACACGACAGGCTCAACGTTTACATGGGTAAGATCTATGGAACTCTAGTTAGAAACATACTAATGGAGAGTTAAGTAAATAAAACTCGGAATGAAAGAGCTATTTTGAAAACTTCATTTTTTAAAAAAAGTCACTCATTTAGAATATCAGGTGAGATTCTGTTTTATACTATCCTTCTTTAGTTCTATGAATCACAGTGTATCGGGGATAGGTTAGAGTCTGATAAAGGGCGGTGTCGTTTTTAGTGCCGAATTGTATTGATGGCAACTGTCTATGTTTTCTTAGCATCGAGAAGCATGTGTAGGTAGGCGGGACAGTAGCCTTTGCAAACCAAAACGGTAAGGTGGATGGGAATTACTATAATTTTTGTTGTTCTCCTTTGTTTTATTATTTATTTATTTTTAGAGTATATTTTATTGATTGTGCTATTACAGTTTTCCCAATTTTTCTCCCTTTATCCCCCCTCCACCCTGCACCCCCCAGCCCTCCAGTATTCCCCCACTTAGTACATGTCCATGGGTTGTACATATAAGTTCTTTGAGTTCTCTGTTTCCTATACCATTCTTAACCTCTCCTTGTCTATTTTATGCCTACCAATTAGCCCTGGCCAGGTGACTCGGTTGGAGCTTGGTCCCGTACACCAAGAGGTAGCGGGTCCATTCCCGGTCAGGGCACAAACGGGAGGCAACCGATAGATGTTTTTCTGTCTCTTTCTCTCCCTTCCTTTCCCTAAAATCAGAGAACATATCCTCAGATAGGATTTTAAAACTTAATTTGTACCTTCAGTGACATTGAGAAATTGTCAATAAGGGTGAATACTGGATTTTCTTGTAGCTGGAGGCCTTATGTTTAATTTAAGGAAAGAAGACACATATCACAATGGACTTAATTGAGCACAAAAAAGAAAGATTGGGTCAATCAAGCTATTAAGATTGTCAAAGTATGCGGATCTGAATAGTTTTTTACCTTTTTATTTTGCAATAATTATAGGTTCACATTCAGTTGTAGGAAATAATACAGATATCCTATGTACCTTTCAGTCACTTTTACTCAACATAACACGTGACGAAACCACAGTACAGTATCCCCACCAGGATATGGTTATTGATAGAATCCACTGAGCTTGTTCAGATTTCCCTAGTTTTAATCATACTCGTGTGTGTGTGTGTGTGTGTGTGTTTAGTCCCGTCCAAGCTTATCACATAGTTATGTTTGTATAGCCACCAGTATAGCCAAGATGCTGAGCAGTTCTGCCCCCACAAGAATACTCTACGTTGACCTTTTATTTTTTAATACTTTTTTATTTTATTTTATTTTATTTTTTATTTATTTTTAGAGAGGGGGAAGGGAGGGAGACAGAGCGGGAGAGAAACAGCAATGTATGGTTCCCTCTCACATGGCCCTTACGGGGGACCTGGCCCACAACCCAGGCATGTGCCCTGACTGGGAATCGAACCGGGACCGTCTGGTTCCCAGCCTGCGCTCAATCCACTGAGCTACACCAGCCAGGGCTATTTTTTAATACTTTTTAAAATTTATTTTTTAATTGTCAAGTACAGTTTTCTGCCTCCCCCCCAACCCCCCCACCTCCCCCCCCCACATTGATGTCCACATGTCCTCTATAATTGCTCCTGCAAACCCTTCACCCTTCTCCCCTAAAATTCCCTCCCCTCTCCCCTCTGGTCACCATCCTTTTAAAAGTACGCCTACCTCCTATATTCTCCCCACCTCCCCTGTCCTTAACTCCTGGCAACCATGAATCCACGCTCCATTTCTATAATTTTTCATGTCAAAAGAGAAGAATGTTATATAAATGGAATCATATAGTATGCAACCTTGTGGGATTTGCTTTTTTCACTCAGCATAACTCCCAGGGGATTTATCCAAGTTGTTTTGTGTATCAATAGTCTATTCTTTTTACTGCTGAATAATATTATGGTGTGGATGAAGCATAGTTTGTTTTACCATTCATCTATTGAAGGACATCTGTGTTATTTCCAGTTTGGGGTTATTATAAATAGGGCTGCTTTGAATATTTGTGCACAGGTCTTTGTAGGAACATGCATTTCCATTTCTCTTGATTAAATGCCCAAGAGTGCAATTGTTAGGTCCTTTGGTGGTTGCAGGTTTAGTTTTATTAGAAATGCCAAACTGTTTTCCTGAGCAGCTACACCTTTTTACATTCCCACCAGCAATGCATGAGTGATTCTATTCGGTTTCTCTGCAGCCTTCCCAGTGCTTGGTGTGTCATTATATTTTATTTTAACAAATCTGATAGGTGTTTCTCAGCACTACTGACATTTTGGATTGGATAATTCTTTGGTGTTGGGGAACAGCTGTCCTATGCATTGTAAGATATTTAGCTATACCCCTAATTTCTATCTACTAAATGACAGTAGCACCCCCTCCCCCATATTGACAACCAAAATCATCTTCAGATATCACTAAATGTCCCCCTGGGGGGCAAAATCTTCCCTTCTTGAGAATCCTGGTAATTTAACATGACATTCTACATCCAAGTAAAACGATCAGTAACGCTCATTTATCTCCCCTGAGAATAAAAGATTTTTTAAAAGCTCTCCTCTCACTTTTAGAAGTTAAAACTTTTCTTAACCACCTATTTACCTCCTCTTTTCCAACCAAACCTCTCCATTTATCTCCCAGATCCACAAGATTATAAACCAGTTACAATTACTTACGGGGCTAAGACTGAAGTAAAATTGCTTTCTTATAATCTTAACTATTAAGGCTTGCCTAGGCTATGAACTCTCAAATTGTCTCCGTTAGCTACAAATGTGCCTGCTTCAACTCCTTCATAATATGCTAATGCATGAAGGAGAAAATTCAGAATATTTACAAGATGAGAAAGGAGAGAAAAGTCTAGAGAATATGTTTTCTTAAGGAAGACTGAGGCAGATCAGAGCAAATGCAGGTTAAAACAGATAATGCTTCCAGTTGGGGAAAGCTCTAGTTCTAGTGGCTGCACCTGCAGAGTTTTACCTCTAAGCACAGCGCTCTGCACATCACTTCAGGTATATGTCAAAACACTAATTCCCCCACTTCAGAGTCTATTAAAATGCTTCTCATTCTCCAAAGCTCGGATCAAGTGCTGTCGTTTCTGTAACACCTTCTCCAATCCTCCCAGCTGGAACAAAATAATCCTTCCTCTGGATTCTGCCAACATTTATCTCCACCTTAATCACTACTAGGACTTCTATCGTTCTGACCATAGTTTGATTATGTGTCCATCTGTCCCCATAGTGAGATGGCTAACTTCTTAAATTTTATTTAGCAGTGACTGAAGGAGCAGAGCAAGAATGCCTATACAGGGGTTCAGGAGGGTACCTAGAAAGCCAAAGGGGAAAAGATGGAGAAGCATCAGACAACTGAAAGGCAATGGAAGAAAGGCTGACTTTTCAAGTTGAAAAATTTTAGGGGGCCTGCAGCTGAGCCCACCTAGGAATTTGGATCTAAGTGATCTCTGGGTTTGGGGCGGGGGAAACCTGTCTACTGTGAAAGAGGGATTTTCCGGGTCAGTGGATCTCAAACCAAATCACGTGGAAGGCTTCTTGAAACACAGATTGCTGGGCTCCATCTCTAGGAATTTTGGTTTGGTTTCAGGGGTATGACCTAAGGATCTGGATCCTTATTATGTTTCTGTGTGATGTCAATGCTGATGGTCCAGTGCCATGCTTTGAGAACCACTTTTCTAGCATGCTCTGCTGACAGCGTGGACTTGACCTCAAGGTTCCAACACAGCTTGTGGAAGTCGGCTCAGCTGCACTTCAGTGGGCGTATGTGGAGGGAAGGACTTATACAGGGCCACCAAAGTGGGCAGTACCTCTTCTTCGCTGAGACAGGTCTACAGTCTTCCTGTGAACACGTGCTCTAGACCTCTCTTAATGACTTTAACTAGACAAACATTTGATGGGGCATTCATAATCATCTTTGTATCTCTGAAATGCTTTGAATATAGTAGGTGGAGGATGTTCAATAAATGCTTATTAAAATTTTAAAAACAGATGAATGAACTTATACTTGTAGTCCTTCATGGTCCTTATGTAGAGGAGTTACCCAATAAAAGTTCGCTGGTTTTGTGGCTGCTGAAAATAATGATGATATAACATCCTTGTCAATCTGGTACGAAACAAGATGTTAACTATGGAGGTCCAAGGATGAGGAAATACTTGAATGAATCATCAGTGTTGTGATGATAAAGGTCTGTGAGGTGTTTCTAGGCTGCACATATTGTCCACAAGCTATTTAACTAGTGGAATCTTTTATTTTTTATACCTCAAGTTGAAAATGCTACCATTAATTTCTTTAGGAAAACATATTGATGCACAATTATGATAAATATAAAAGAAGTCATGATAAATTCAGGAAGAGCCTCTGGTTCTGAATTCTGTCCATTTTCTTACAGATGTCATCTTACCTATCTCTCTAAAATCAAGGGAAACTAGCTTATATTCTTCTTAGGGTAACCTTGGCTGTAGGTTCTTGCCACTGTTCTAGCCTGCAAAGTTTCTCTTGAGAAATCAACTAAGGGTCTTATGGGCGCCCTCTTGTAGGTAACTAACAACTTTTCTCTTGCTGCTTTTAAGATTCCCTCTTTGTGCCCTGGCTGGTGTAGCTCAGTGGATTGAGCATGGGCTGGGAACCAAAGGGCCCCAGTTCGATTCCCAGTCAGGGCACATGCCTGAGTTGCGGGCCAGGTCCCCAGTGGGGGCCACATGAGAGGCAACCATACATTGCTGTTTCTCTCCCTCTCTGTCTCCCTCCCTTCCCCTCTCTCTAAAAAATAAATAAATAAAATATTTTAAAAAAAATATTCCCTCTTTGTGTTTTAACCTTTGCATTTTAATTATAATGTGCCTTGGAGTGGGGCTCTTTGCATTCATCTTGTTTGGGACTCTCTGTGCTTCCTGTACTTGCATGTCTATTTCCTTCACCCAGTTAAAGTATTTTGTTATTCCTTTTTGAAATAGGTTTTCAATGTTTTGCTCTCTCTCTTCTTATTTCAGCACCTCCCATGATGTGAATGTTGATATGCTTAAAGTTGTCCCAGAGGCTCCTTACACTATCATCCTTTTTTGGATTCTTTTTCTTTTTGCTGTTCTGATTTGGTCTTTTTTGCTTCCTTACATTCCAAATCACTGATTGATTCTTGGCTTCATCTTCTCTACTATTGATTCCTGTAAATTATTCTTCATTTCAGCTAGTGTAGCCTTCATTTCTGACTGTTTTTTTATGGTTTCCATATTCTTTTTTATGCTGTTGAAGTTCTCACTAACTTACTCGAGCATCCTTATATCTATTCATTTGAACTCTGTATACTATTAGCTTGCCTCTGTTTCGTTTAGTTCTTTTTCTGGAGATTTCTCCTGTTCCTTTATTTGGTACCAGTTACTTTGTCTCCACATTTTGGCTTCCCTGTGTTTGTTTCTATGTATTAGGTAGGGCTACTGTGTCTCCTGGGCTTCATAGAGTGGCCTAATGTAGTAGGTGTCCTGTGGGGCCCAGTGGCACAGCCTCCCCGTTCACTGAGTTGGGCACTCCAGGTGCAACCCTCCCCCCGTGTGGGCTGTGTACACCCTCCTGTTATAGTTGAGCCTTGATAGATGTTGGCGCTTCAATGGGAAGGATTTACCCCCCAGGTTGATTGACTGTGAGGTCTGTCTGGGACCACCCTGAAGGATCAGCTGTGCGCAGATCCACCCCATGGAGCAAGACTTAATGCAGTGCGGCTCTGGTGCCTGCTGGGTCCGCCCATTGAATATGTTGCTTTTGAAGGTGGTTGGGTGGTGCTTCAATGTGGTCTGAAGCTGTCCACCAGATGTGCTGGCTCTTGGGCCTCCTGGGATGTGAAGGCCAAGGGTAGTTGCCACCTGTGTTCTGCTCAGGACCTCCTAGCATGAGCTACAAAATGATCTGCAGATGGCTGCTCCTTCTGCTAGACTTGGAAGTACCCAAGAGAGACCAAGCTGTGAACCAAGGCGAGCTGCACTAATGCCAAGCCTGGGGTTACTTAGTGAGAGGCATGGGGCTCCCTGAGGCCAGATGCTGTTTGTTTGAGAGGTGTTAAGAAAGCCTGAACCATGAGCCAACACAAGCTATTATATGGAAAAGCCACTGGAAACACTTGGTTGGGCCCACGAGTTGGTTGGGTGGGGCCTCAGGTGGTCACCAGGGTAAGGGCAGACACGGAGAGCTGGGTTGATGGAAACTCAGATATGGTGCCTGCCTACCGGCTCTGTGGTGTGGAGGAATGGTTCAGAAAATGAACAACAGCCTCTGCCAGCACTGCTGTGTGGGAGAAAGATGGCCATTCAGCTCTGGCGCTGATGCCAGACAATTCAGTTTCTCCCTATATGTCCCTGGTGCCTTTCAAGCTGTTTGCCCCAGCACTGGAGCTCAGAGGAAGTGAGTCCAAGTAAGTCTGTGCACAAGCCCTTTAAGAGGAATTGCCTGGGACTCCAGCTACCCTCCATCTCAGCCACAATCCGTGTTGGTTTTTTACAGCCAGAAGTTATGGGGACTTCTCTCCTGGCACTGGAGCCCTGGATGGGGGTCTGGCATGGGGCTGGGACCCCTGGCTCCTCAGGAGGGACCTCTTCAGCCAAGATATCCCTCCCAGTTTTTATATGACACATGTGGGTGTGGGGCTAGCTCATTCTATGTCTCTGCCCCTCCTACCAGTCTCCATGTGGCTTCTTCTTTATATCTTTAATTGTAGGACTTCCATGCAGCTAGATTTCAGGCAATTCTGAATGATGGTTGTTCTGGAGTTTAGTTGTCATTTTGATGTCTTACTAGTGGAGTCTTGATAGAGATACATAAGGAGGTAGGTAGGTGGATGGCTGGATAGATAGATAGATAGATAGATAGATAGATAGATAGATAGATAGATAGAGATAGGTAGATAGATGGACCGATGGGTAGATATAGCGATATCCGCCCCCTCAGGAATTCTGTGGCAGGCAAACTTCTAAGATAGCACCAAGGATACTCACCTCCTGGTATTATTGGCCATGTCTAAGTCACTTCATTTGAGTGTGGCCTGTATCACTGTAACAACTTGTTCTAAAAATTAAATATAGCAAAAGTGATGGGTTGTTACTTTCCAACAGACGAAGTAAAAAAACCTCCAAGTCACTGTGACTTCCTTCTATCTTATGCCCTCTCTCTCTCTCTCTCTCTCTCTCTCTCTCTTTCTCTCTCACCTTTTTATGTATTCACTCCTATAAAGCCAGATGTCATATTGAGAGATGCCCTACGGGAAGGTCACATGGCAAGGCACTGAGGGAGACCTCTGACCAACAGACAGTGAACAACTGAGGCCATTAGTCCAACATGGTTCCAACAACCCCATGAGTCAGCTAGGAAGCAAATCCTTCTAAGTTAAGCCTTGAGATAACAGAGATACTTGTTACAAACCCTGAGACAATGGACCTGGTTAAGCCATTTATAGATTCCTGATCCACAAAAACTATAAGAAATGTGTACTGGTTTAAGCCACTAAATTTTGGGATAATTTGTGATGCAGCAATAGATAATGAATACAGATTTGTTTCTAAAAATACCAAATAATTCTTCAGAGCATGAAAGAAGTAGTGTGTGTGACAGAAAGACAGAGGGGAAGAGGGAGAAAGGGGGAGGGAGAGAGAGAGATCAGGCAGGGTTCCGAAGACATTGATGATCCCCTCCTAATGGACATAGTCTGATTTCCTGTTTTTCCTGTTATGTAAAACTTGTTACCAATCTGATACCCTAAAAAGTAAATAATACAAGTTCCAGGATTAATTAAGATTATCATTATTCAAACTTTCCAGTTTTAATCAGGCCATCTTATGCATTCTAACTCACATTTCTAGCTCCATGCATATCTTTTGTTAAGGCTTTATTCATTTATGTTTAGAGAGAGGGGAAGGGAGGGGGAAAGAGAGGTAGAGAAATATCAATGTGTGGTTGCCCCCACTGGGGGCCTGGCCCACAACCCAGGCATGTGCCCTGACTGGGAATTGAACCGGCAACCCTTTGGTTCACAGCCTGCACTCAATCCACTGAGCCACACCAGCCAGGGCCATACACATCTTCTTGCAGACTTAAGTGAGACTCAACAAGAATATGGCTATGCCCCAGCCATGGCTAGAGTCTGAAGTACCACAACCATATGTAAACTCTTTTACCCATCAAGAATAATAGATAACATTATTCTTGTTATCAATGGATAACACTGACTTACCCATTCAGTTTTGAACCAATGTTTACTGACTGGCTTCTATGAGCAATGCACTGTGCTAGAAACATTAATGAGAAGATGGCCATGACCGTAATGTATTCATACGTTCGTTCAAATTGACAGTGACCGGTGATTTCTTTTTAGCAGTGTCTATGGAGAAAGTATGCTGGGAATATTACCATTTGTGAAATACACTCAGTGAAAAAGCTGATTCTCAGGAATAAATAAGAAGTCTGCGATCGGCATGTACTTTGACCAGCCTTTAAAAAGATAACACAATCCATGGACCCTTTTAGTTATTGCTGCCATGGCATCTGATGTAAGATTTGAAACTTTGGCTGGCTGTTTCTCAAGAGGCCACATGGAGGACTTAAGGGGTGGTTTTAGGGGCTTCTCTGTAAAGGTGAACCCCAGAAAGGCAGACGCCAGTATGCGTCTGATGTGGATTCAATTCTAATAGCATAGTCATCAGGGAACACAACCACAGCTCATAAAATGCCATGTGCCTCAGGATTCCCAGAGATCATAGGGAGTTAGCAAAAGATGGAATAAGCTTATGAGGCACACTGCTTATAACTGCACAGCAATATATAAGTATTAAAGTCAATCCAGAAAAGGCAATTTGGCAATGCACATGAAAAGGCTTAATTTGTTTTTTGCATATCTTTTGATCTGGCAAATCTACTGCTAGGATTTATTTTTTCTAAGGGAGGAAAACTCACAGGGCTTTGAAAATCTATGGCTACATGGGTGTTTGTGAAAGTTATGTACGAGAGAAAAAACTGGAAACCGTCTAAATAGGCACTAAGTGGAGACTGAATACATGAATTATTATGTAACACAATGGAATATCATCTGGCCATTAAAGTAATATTGGGGAAAAATAATTAAGATTTAGGGAAATGCTAATGTTCATTAAATAGTATAAAGTGAAATAGTTTAAGAACAACATGTACAATATTTTTGTTATTGTTTAAAATCTGTATATATATGTGTGTATTTTATATAAATATATATACACACATATAGATATCTATATAAAATATATATACACACAGAGAGAGAGAAAGAGATTTTAATAGTGGTTCTATGTAGATGCTGTGGTTATGGATAATTTAAGTATTATTATTTTATTTAACTATATGTTCTGTATTTTCCATAGTAAGTATACATTCTTGAAATTAGGAATCATTTAAATTGTATTTGTTTTATTTTGCTATTGTTTATATTTTCTACAGTGACCATACATTGTTTAGAAACATTAAATTATTATTAGAAAAGGGTTAGATGAACTGAAAATGTACATTAAGAAATTATTAGACTGAATCTTGGGGTTTTAGGTACATTAAACGAGAGTGTATGTAACTCTGGCATCTTTCATTCTGCATCCTCTCCAGCAGTTTAGCTGCCTCAAAGACTGTAGAAAGTTAAGGACTTTCAAATGGCACTATCAGATTACAATTCTGCATCCTGCTATCTTCTGGAACGGGGACTTCCCTGTTGCTGGTGAATGAATGACTCAGAAGGAACTTGCCATTGGGCTGTGGAAGAACAAGGAAACAGCCTTTCAAGGAGGCAAGACAGAACGGGCACTCTCACAGAAGGACAAACGAATGCCCGCTGAGGGAAGGCGCATGCCTGGGACTGCTGCCTAGAGAGGTAGGTCCAACACATTTTCTGTTCAGGGGCCATGGGAGTTTTTCCATTTTTTAAAATAAGTCTCAATAGGCCAAGTCAAAGCATGCAAAGTCCCAGAAGATGTAAATGTCATAGGTGTGGAAATACTTGGTCTCTTCCCGAGATGAAGCAAAACCTGAGATTTGATCAGGCAGCTGTTTTTTTTTTTTTTTTTTAAGTTTAAATAAAAATAACCCTTTACATCGAAGTAATGCTCCTCGGAAAAAATTTCCATTCTTTAAATCTGAATAAAAAGAGTATTCCAAGCGGAGTTCAGTTGACACATACATAAATTATCTAAGTAGACTGAAACCATATAATTTAACAAATGCTCTGACTCAATTATGTTGCTTCTTTCTAGGATACACAAAACACATCTCGAGAAGACGTACTCACTTACACGTGCACAGAATCATTCATTTATGTACTCATTTAACTTGAATTTACTCATTGCCCACTGTTCATTACCTGCGATAAAGAGCTAAAGACCAATCCTGCCCTTGTGGAAGCCACAGTAAGAGAATAGATTGGACAGGTGAAAAGGAAGGCATGTTAAAGCAAGGCAGACAAGCACATCCGATTTTCAATGTGATGTATTAAGTGCTTTAATAGACTGAGACACAGTGTGAGTACTATGGGAGACCACGGAACAGACATTTAAAAAAATACCCAACAGGAGGGAGGCATCAAGGAGGCTTCCAGAGGAGGAAAAACTTGCTGAATCCTGAAAGGATCAGAAGTTAACCTAGTAGATGAGTGGGGCACACGTGCAAGGGCACAGGTGTGACAAAGCAAGGGCCACCAGCTAGGTAGGGAAAGGTGCACGTGATAAGGCAGTAAAGATAGGCAGAGGTCAATGATGTTAGGGTATGGGCTTAGCTGCTTTAACGAGGACACCAAACTATCAGTGGCTTAAAAAGATAGACATTCATTTTCCCTCATGTAGCATCTTCAATCAGATCACCCAGGGCCACAAGACAGATCTGCAGTGTGGGGTACCCAGTCCCTTTCCATCTTGCTGCTCTGTAATCTCCAACCATGACTTCTGTCTCAGGATCTGAACTCCCACCGTCATGGCCGAATTCCAGGAGGAGTGTGGAAGGCATGCTCCTTTCCTTTAAAGTCAAAGAACCAGATATTTCCCTCCTGACTTCTGCTCGCCTCCTTTTGGCTGGTACCTAGCACTGTGATCACAAGAGAGACTGGAAATGCGTTCAGACATATGTGCAGCAAAGCTCAAAGATGCTGTTACTAAAGGTCAAAGGGAAGAAGGGATAATGAGGGCAATTAGCAGTTTCAGACACAGCTATCCAGTTGGTAAGGGGCTGGGTGGCAGGATCTAGCTGGAAAGCATGTGAAATAGCATTGTGAAGTTGATATTTCTGGAAAATCAATTCAGCTATGGAATTTGGATTAGAGGGGATTGAATCAGGAAGTCTGGAGACCAGTTAGGAGGCTGCTGCAGTAGACTGGATGAAAAATGAGGGTGGCCTCCTACAAAAAGAAGTGGTCTATTTGGAGAGAATTTTAGGAAAGATAACCCATAGATAGCACTTGGGGGCTGATTGAATACAAGAAGTGACCAAAAGGAGGAAATAATCAAGATGGGTTTCCAGGCTTCTGCTTAGAGATCTGGATGGACCATTCTCAGAAACTAGGAAGAATGGAGAAGGAGTCAGTTTGGACAGGTTGCACTGAACTCCTTAGAGAGGACAGGACCAATAAACTGGATTTTGGACTCCTATTTTATAAGAGATCATGTCACTGATGAAATGTGGACTGGGTAGATCTGAAACAAAGGAATTATTGGGCCAACATAAACATACCTGTTAATTTCTGTTATTTCATTGAAGCAGAATTTGACTACACATTGGCGGATAATAAGCTCATATGGTTTAAGTACTTGTAAAATTTCTCAGCTATGGTATATGTTAAAAATTATTCACTCATCCTTCTCCCATTTTTGTGGGTGGAGTATACTTGCCCATCCTTTGATTCTGGGCTTGTCCATTTACATGCGTGAATCCGTAGGATGTTAGCAGACCTGAAGCTTGAAAGCACTTGAGTGCTTGGCCTCTGTCACACCTCTGCTGTTTACCGTGAGGAGAACTTGCTCTGGCTATATCCCTGTTCCTGGCAGGAGATGAGAGACACAGAGAGTGAAGCACGCCCCCCACAAGCCTTCCTGAATTAGCCATCCCCCAGCTGATCTTCAAATGTGTGAGCTTATTGCTGTATGCCTCTGAGACTCCATGGTTGTTTGTTACTCAGCCGTATTATGATGATCGTTACTGTAACTCATCACAGTTCTGAATTGTGTTACTGGGAGATGCATGCATTTTGATTGTAGAGAAGTGGTGTGAAATTTGTTTGAGATGAAGCCCAGACACCCCCCAAAATTCTTGAAGTTCCTGGGCTTTTGGTGGTAGAAACGGGAGAGGAGAAGACAGGAAGAATGGAGAGCAAGACTGAAGCTGATGTTCACCTTCTTCATACCTTCTTTAGGACCTATCTGGCACTCAACTAAATGTCTGGGGAGAAGCAGAATTTATTCCAGATCTTTTTAGACTTTAATCCTACTCCTTCAGATATACTATAATCAGGGACTGGAAGGCTCGATATTTTAAAGAAACTATTTCTCTCCAAATCGATACATAGATTTGATGACATTTCAATCATGGTGAAAATGTGCAAAGTGACTGTAAAATTTATATGGAAAATACAAAGGCCAGTAATATCCATGAACATCTCGAAGAAGCACAGAGCTGAAGGACATTGCCAGATACCAAGACTCATTATAGAGCTAAAACAGTTCAGTCCGTGTGAACTGGTGCAAGGAGAGACAACCACTGGAACAGAATAAAGTCAAGAAAGGGACTTGCCCATATACAGTCACGTGATTTATGGCAAAACTGACTCTGCAGGGCAAGGGCTGAAAGACTCTTCAATGAATGGTCCTAGATCATTTAAATGTCCAAATGGCAAAAATAAGGAATCTCGACCACTACCCCACACCATACAGGAGAATACATTTCAGATATCATGTGGATATAAATAAAGAGCAATGGAGAAAACACAGGATTCTCTTGTCATGGTACAAAAGTTCTTAAAGAGGATTGTAAAGAAAACAAGTGATGACTTGGTCTATAATTCCAATCATCCGGTGTCAGGGTGATATTACCAGTACAATCAAGCGTGTCATGTGAGCTAGAAGGCATTATTCCATTTATGGAATAGATACTTGAATTTATTATTGCCATGTCAAGCCTCCTTAATCTCTTATAAAATCCTTAATCTCTGATAAGTGAGATGAAAAGTTTCCTCTCTAGTGCTATGGATGGTGAGTATAGAATGAGTGAGTTCCCTTTCTAATAGCAGCTATTATTCCATGGTATTAGACTCAATGTTAGGAAGCAATTCTGAAAAGGTCATTTTTTTCCAATATAGTTTTCTCCAATATTAGTGTGCTCACCACAGAGAGACATCACAGAGCAAAGAAATCACACCTCCTTGATCCATGACCCCAACCCTGGCAGCACTGCATTAAAAGCCCCTGTAAATAGCAAGCTCTGTTAGTACCTTGCGTTCTACAGACCACTGACTGACTTGACGGACTGGTGGTGCCAAAGCGCAAGCGCTAGATCACTCTGAAATGAAAATAAAACATCTCACAGGATGATGTGCGTCCAGCGGACAGAAGATTAACCCTATGCCAGCAATTATTCTTTTTTCCATATACGAGTATATAATAATTACAGTTTACATTCAGTATTATTTTGTATCGGCTTCAATGGATACAGCATAGTGGTTAGATAATCATATACTTTACAAAGTGTTCCCCCCGCCGGATTTCCAGTTCTTAACAGCCCCTATCACATAAAATAAGATAAACATATTCAATTCAGGCATTTCAAGAGCGAAGAGGTTATATGGAAAGGGGGACTCAGAAGATGAACTGCCAAGGAAGCGTGGATGCGAGCCCAGCAAAGGGCAGCCTGCACTGTAGTTCTGTGTTCTCTCTCTGCTCTGTGATGGTCACAAACCCGCGGGTGGCAGACCTCACCTGAGGTGGCCCAGGGGCTGCCAGAAAGGGCTGTGCCTGAGCGAATGAAGCCGAGCTATTTTTTCCCTGCAGATGTGTGTCGTGATGGGTTTGTATTCCCAAAGGGAGGAGTAAGAGCATCAGCCCTGAAGTCGGCCATCCCATAGCAAGAAGTCAGCACACCCTGCAGAGAACCCTCCCTCCCTGAAAGCACACTCTATGACGTCACACAGCTGACCTTGAGGATTCCAAATGAGGCCTGGCAGAATCTGAAAGTTCTGATTGCAAAGGACAGATATGTGTGTGAGTGGGTGTCTGTATTATCCTGCCACTTAGCTGGGTGAGCAGTGTCTTGCAGCCTATTACATGGGGGTGCTCAGACTCAACAGTATGGTGCCACGTAACAAAAAACTGCCTACAAGGATTGCTCTTTTGTTTCTTGGGGAAAAGAAGGAGGCAAAATGCCTGCCAGGAGAAAAAGGTAATGTTTATTATCACTATTAAGGAAATATTGTCAAGAGGTCATTTTTAAAAATGTAATTTCCCACCAAATTAAGTTGCTACAGTGAGAGAGATACTGTAAAAGAGTAGCTTATCAGCTGTCACTCAGATCTTAGAATAAGTCAGTTAACCCCTTCCGGGTTACTTTACCTGAAAAATTAAAATGTAAAGTACTGCCTCATAGTCTCCAGAATACAAACAATCTATGAACGTTTTTAACTTGGCCAATTATTTTCTCTTCTGCCAGCTCACTGTATTATGCAATAGCATGCTAATACCCAAATGTACTTAACCTTCGTAAAGACTAATTGATCAGCTTTATTTCCTTTCCTTTTTATTGAATTTATTGGGGTGACACTGGTTAATAAAATGGTACAGGTTTCAGGTATACGATTCTGCAATGCATCATCTACATATTGTATTGGGTATTCAAAGCCCCAAGTCAAGTCTCCATCCACTACCATTTATATACCTGTACCCTCCTTCCCCTTCCCTTCCCCCCACAATCACCACGCTGTTGTCTATGGCCATGAGTTTTCCCTCCCTTTCTTCTTTTTGATCAATCCATCTACTCCCTGTCTATTCCCCACGCACTGACAGCTGTCAGCCTGTTCTGTATCTATGAGTCAGTCTCCATTTTGCTTGTTACTTCATTTTGTTCATTAGATTCCACATATGGGTGAAATCATACGGTAGTTGTCTTTCTTTGACTGTTTATTTCACTTTGCATACTTTGCATAATGTTTCCTAGGTCCGTCCTTGATGTGTTTTGATTGGAGCACTTAAACCATTTACATTTAAAGTGAATATTGATAGATACATGTTCATTTCTTTTTTATTCTTTTAACTATGTTCCTCTATTTTTTCTCCTTTTTCTCCTTTTCTCCTCCTCTTCCTTCTCCTCCTTCTCCTTCTCTTCCTGTTCCTCCTTCTTAAAACAGGCCCTTTAACATTTCATGTAATAAGCATTTCACATAATAGTGGTTTGGTGGTAAAAAAACAAAACTCTTCTAGCTTTTTCGTGTCTGGGAAGCTCTTTATTTCTCCTTCAATTTTAAATGATAACCTTGCTGTGTAGTCTTGGTTATAGGTCTTTGCTTTTTATCACTTTGAATATTTCATGCCAATCCCTCCTGGCCTGAAATGTTTCTGTTGAGAAATCTGATGACAGTCTTATGGGAGCTCCCTCTTAGGTAAGTGACAGTCTTATCAGAACTGCCTTTTAGGTAAGTGGCTCTCTTTCTCCTGTGACTTTTAAGATTCTCTCTTTGTCTTTAACTTTTGCCATTTTGATTATGATGTGTCTTGGTGTGGGCCTCTTTGGACCTAGCATATTTGGGACTCTCTGTGCTTTCTAGACTTGTGTGTCTTTTTCCTTCACCAGGTTATAGACATTTTTGGTCATTATTTCTTCAAATAGGTTCTCAATCCATTGCTTTCTTTTTTCTCCTTCTAGTACCCCTATGGTGCAGATGTGGTTATGCTTCATGTTGTCCCAAGCGTCCTTTAAACTGTCCTCATATTTTTTAATTATTTTTTTGTTTTTCTTTGTTTGTTTGTTTGTTTTGCTGCTCTTGGGTGTTTTTTCTACCTCATCTTCCAAATTGCTGTTTTGGTCATCTGCCTCATCCAACCTACTGTTTATTTCTTCCAGTGTTTCTTCATTTGAGATATTGTATTCTTCATTTCTGACTAGTTTTTAATGGTTTCTATGTCTTTTTTCATGATGTTGAGCATCTTTATAACCATTACTTTGAACTCTATATCTAATAAATTGCTTGCCTCCATTTTATTGAGCTGTTTGCCTGGATAATTTTCCTGTTCTTTCATTTGGGGCCCATTTGTCTCCCCATTTTGCCCACCTCTTTGTGATTGTTTATATGTATTAAGTAGACCTGCTAGGAGTCCCATCTTGGTGAGGTGACCTTATATAGTAGGTGAAATGGGGGATGTGGTAGAGCAGTGTCCTCGATCACCTGAGCTGGGTGCTTTGGGAAAGTCCTCTGTGTGGGTTATGTGGGCCTTCGTGTTGTAATTGAGTCTTGATTTCTCCTGGCTTGTTTGTGCATGGGATTGACTCTCAGGCTAACTGACTGTGAGGCTCAACCCCAACCAGGGTATGCAAGCTGCTGTGCAGGTGCTGACCACACAAAGCACAATTTGCCTCAGCAGGGTTTGGTGCCTGCCAAGATCTCCCTTTGGATATACTGTTTGTAAGCTTATTAGATCCTGCTCTGTTGTCTGAAGCTGACCACTGGGTGGGTTGATTCTGGGCCTCTTGAGAGAGACTTTGGTACAGACCTATGTCAGATGCTGCCTGTGACTGGCCCTGAGCATCCTGTTTGCAGCCATCAGTGATCCACAGTTTGTGGCTGCCTCTGATGGGCCTGGCTATGTGCAGGAAGGGCCAAGCTCTGCACCAAGGCCAACTTTTATCAGCACTGGGTCTGGTGGCAGGTCAGCAAAAGTCCCAAAGAACCCCAAGGTCTGCCTCTGCCTGCCAACTGCCTCTTAGGCTCCATCACTGAAAGCTTCTGGCTGCACTCCTCAGCAGGGTGTAAATTTCACAGAGTGGGGTGAGAGGGAGCCCAGAAAGTGGGGCTATTGCATCCTCCAGGCTTATGCCACACAGAGGGGAGTGCTCCACACAAAAAAGATGGTATCTGAGGTATAGTAGAATGACCCAGCACAGGCATCCTGGAGGATGACCCTTCAGCTTACCCCGCAGAGCCACAAACCCCAGACTCCCCTCATGTGACTCTAGTCTGCTCTGCCTTCCCTCCACCAGAGCCCAGGGTGAGTGGCTGTGAACAAAACATTGGCTCTTTAAAAGGGTGGCTGTGTGTCTTGCTGTCTCTACCTAGTGGACAGAAACCCTGTTGCTTTTCACAACCAGGTGCTATGTGGGCACCTCTTCCCAGCTTGTCAGTGCAGCTTGAGGTTTAGATCCCATGCTTCTTCGAGGGAAGCCCCTGCCCCAAAGCTGAGATATCCCTCCAGATGTTAGCATCACCCATGGGAGTGGGGCCAACCCTTTTCATGTCTCCACCCTTCCTAGCATTCTCGATGTGGAAGCTTCTGTAAATCCTTGGTTATAAGACTTCTCTTCAGCTAGTCTTCGGTTGGTTATTCAGGCTGATTGTTCTATAATTTGGTTGTAATTCCAGTTTTGCCCTGGGAGGAGGTGAGTATAGCTTCCACCTATTCCACCACCAGCTTTTATCCCCCTCCCTGATCAACTTTAAAATAACTTCGGCTTTTACTTTAAAAGTGTAGAAGTACAAAAATATTTATGGCCATTACTGAGAGAGCTTGGATGATTTATTTCTGTGTGGCAGAACCAAAAGAATTTTCATTAAATAAAGAACTGCTGCTTAATCAGAAAATGACTTTCCCCTTTAGTAGAAAAATCAGAACCCGCCATTCATATGAGATTCATGAGTAACTGGTTATGTGTTAAAAACACTAAATAGACTTGGAGGATTAATAATGTATTTAGAGATTTTAGAACATTAGAAGCACTTGTCACCTCCCTTTCCCTTTATGCATCTCCTGCAATGCAGCTCCCAAATGGACACATGAAAAAAGAGGACAATTTGTCAATTCAGAAATATTTTGCAGTATAGATACTCTTGAAAAGCAGCGACCAGATGACATGACCATATCAATCTGTATGTCTGGAAGACAGCCATTCGCAGTGGATTTAGTGAAGCGCATTAAGATCCTGGCAATGCTGGTTCTTTTTGTTTTGTCCCATCAGTGTTCGTTGTAGTGGTCATCAGCTTCCCAAATCTCCCTCCCAGGAAGTTTCCCTCCCTGTTCGTTCCCTTAATTAAGCGAAGTTAGCTGCACTCTGTTGGGCCATGGAGATTAATTCCGGATATGTGCAGAATCCGCCTGGCAGACCTGATAAAGGCAGCTTCCAAGAGTAGAAGCAGAACAAAGGCATGAATAATAACGTAGAGGATTTACAAAGGACAAAAATATGGGCCGCCATTTGAAAGTGACAGTAATTACTTAAGTAAATGTCAAAACGCTTGAAAGAAACAAGAGGAAGACAAGTCATGAATATTTAAAGTTGAAACATGCCATTCTATTGATGTGCCATTTGAAAAGAGATCCTTCTCATGCTAGCTCAGGTAGTGTGTTTTGGAAGTGGTATACAGCCTATCTATCTTTAGAATGGGCAAACTGGCTTACAATTAATCAAAAATCCACACACATTTTATCCAGTACCTTAGTGCTTCGCTACTCAAAGAGCTGTCTAGCAGCATTGACCTCAGCTGGGAACTTGCTAGAAATTCAGAATCCCAGAACCTACCTCAAACCTACTGAATCAGAACCTGCCTTTTAACAAGGTCCCCGGGTGGTCTGTGTGTGTTAAAGTTTTGAGATACCCAGTCTCAGAACAGTTTTAAATGGCTTCTTTGCACTGATGCATCGTTCCAATCTTCTGCATTTAGAACACTTCACTGGCTAGTAAGAGGGTTTCAATTACCTCAGAGAATATACCTATAAATAATTTGCTAACCTACCTGGTCTGTTCGCGAATCAGCATGTAGGTTCCTAGCTGTCCAATCATGGTAATTTATAAGAGAACCCCTGGACAATATATAATGCCATATTGGTTCACGGTTTCAAGGAGAAAAAAAGCTGTAAATTATGAGTGCACTAAATGTAAAATTCCTGCTACGTAAGACAAGTCCTCAATCTCCTTGTTTGCTCAAAACATTTGTGTGGCATATTCTTCAAAGAAATTTAGGTTATCAAAATATTTATGACCTCAAACAGAGGGCTGAATCAAACCAGTACCATGCAAAGTGCATTGTGCTCCAAATCTTCGACTGTGATCCCCAGCTACTGCAGAAATAAACGAGCACACCACCGCCCTGTTTTTGCCATGCAGAAAATAAATCCCCGCATGGTGAAATGACATGTTCAAGACTTCACAAATAATTGATGATGGAGCCAGAATCGCAGGTCCAGTCTTATGAATCAAATCAGTGCTGTCGCTCTGCTCCACATGCGTGGATGTGATCTGCATGATGACTGAGTCCTGCAAATGTAAAAAGCCGGCAGCTTTTCCTGTCTCCGGTGGCATCATCTGGTACATTCGGCAACGCCTTTACCTGCTCATTTAGAAGCAGTTATTTTTAAATGAACTTCAAAGGCGGTGTCCAAACATAGAAAGGGGGTGTGCCCCTTCAAAATAGAACTGTTTCAAAAGGAGCCAGGTGCCTGTGTGCGTGGTAAGTGGATAATCTCACACATCCGACGGAAGTTGGCGTTGGTAACGATTAAGCCTGCCGATATTTGTGCCTTTAAAGAAAAGAAGGGGTGTTTTGAGTAAATTACTTTTTCAACTGGAGACCTGGAATGTCACAATGAGGCCTGCTGCTTTTCCCCTTGCCTTTGCCAACTGGAGAAGAGGACATAAAGAAGTTAGAAGGGCAAGCAAGTTCTCTCCCCTGAGCAGGGCAGGATGTGGGCAGCAAGCACTCTGAGATGAAAAAGCCGAGATGCTGCTCCAATGCCTCAGGGGCCTGGGCTGGCGCCAGAAACACTGTAAGGAAAACGCTCACGGTGAATTGCTTTATTAAACTTTGGAAGGCAAACCAGAATTAAATTAAGCAAGATCATAGTTAACGTGTGGTGTTAAATTGGATATTGCTTTTCCCTAATTACTGAAGAGTATTTCATTAGTAGGTTTTTTTCCTTAAAATATTTGAATGGACTTCAAATGAATAAATTACGTAATGTGCTAATCTGTAATATCAGTTCTGTTCAACAAGAGTGTGCCCTAACCCCATCAGCAAAGAACTGGTTTTCTTTGCCTGGTTTACTTGCCTAAAATACAGCACGGAGGAATCAGTAACTTCCTGAGGATTCAGCATGTAGATTTCTTGTAACAGGATATTGAAATGAAACTCTCAGTTTTGGTCGAGAGGCTGGAGGACAAAACAATCACTGGTGACAATGCGCACGTTCCTTGTCTTGTCCTGGTTACCACGTCCGCTGCGGAACCTTGACAAGGAGGAATCGGAAAACCTCAGTGAGTTTCCTTTTTGTCTGACTCTTGCTTCTCAGGAAGTGGCATTCCACTTTTGGTTTGGCCTCCCACAAGCTAATCCATCATCACTGGAAACGAAATTTGTAACCCAGTTGGCCTTAAACCAGGTGTGTACATCGCAATTTGACTCTTGCTCTGTGCAGGGAACCAGGCATCTTTCTGTCTTTTGAAAAAAATGCCACAATGGTCCTGAAATGAACTCCAGTAGAGAACCCCTGCCTTCGCCCAATGGAATGAAACTGAATATTTCCCTGATAATATAACAAGGGGGACTTTTTTTTAAAAGAGAAAATGTCTTCCTAGCATTCCTGAAATCACAGTGTTGTCTCTGCTTCTAGCAAATGGACACAGAGTTGTGGTAGATGGCTAAATAATGGCTCCCAGAGAATCTTGCCTCCCAGAAGTCTTGCCCTGTGCAGTCTTCTCCCACAAGGACTCTGGACTTGGCTGTGCCTCTTGCTTTAGCCAACAGAACATCAACAAATCTGATCCAAGCAGAGGCTTGATACAGGCTTGTGCTTTGGGGTTTGCCCTTCTCACACCCTGAAACTGTGGTAGAAAGTAGATATGGAAGATCATCTGAAGAGACAGGCCTAGCCGTCCAAGGAGAGCCACCAACTGACTGCAATGAGCTCCAGTGAGAGCAGCAGAACTGCCCAGGCACCCCGAAGAACTGTGGGGAGTAATCTGTCCTTGCTGTTCTAAGCCACTCTCCCCCGACAGCTTGGTATGCAGCAATAGATACTCGAAACACAGTGTAGGGAAATTGTTCACTATGTCCATTTTAAAAAGCAACTAATCAGCCAGCAAATGAAGATCTAAGTTTTTTTTTGTTTTTTCTTGTTTAGCCTGTTTATTTTTGATTGAACAGCAAACATTGTTTTTAAAAATTGTAGAGAACAACTTGAAGTTCTGGATAAAGTTGTCTTCTCCCAAGAGGATTTCTTCTCGTTTCTCTTGAGCACATAAAGTTCATCTTAGAAAGGAAAAGTAAGATATACAAACTTTGAGTAAACCGACATCTCTGTGGAATGGATTCCCAATGACTTACTAAACAAAACAAAACCGACACGCACACACCCTTCATTCGGGGATCTTCCTGTGTCATCCCTTATATGCAAGTCTCTGACTTCCAGTTCTTTCTAAGATTATACAAAATTTGCATCTTGAATACTTTTAGTATAAAAAGGCCCCCAAATATCATTTACTGTGTGTGTGTGCATGCACATGGCCAGAAAGGTCAAGTTACTTACTAAAGCCACTTAACTGAGTAGTAGCAGAGCTGTTTAAATCTCAAGTCTGATTATTCTGAGTGAAACCCCTTTCTCTCTCTGCTTCTTCAACCGCTATCATGTATTCTTACAGCTCACAGGCAGGTGGGAACCCATAGAAGGGCCCTGCCGCATCTTCATGGCATGTCAATTTTACTTGATGGAATTTCATTTGATACTATTTTTTTAATTAAGCCCAAAATAAATATATTGTGAAAATTTAGTATTCACAAAAGGCTTAGTTCAAACAGATACTAAGCCCATTAGTTCCTAAGAGTAGATTTGTTTTTGCCATAATGGGTACTTTGGGCTAATCTGTGTATAACACCATGTATAGATTACCACAAACCGTAAGTCACTGCTTATTAAGTATCCAGATTCACACCAAGCACCTAAGACAGATCAGTGGTTTCCACATGCAGAGATTGGACTTGGGTGGGGCATAGGCATCGTATTTTTTTCAAGTCCCTCAGGTCTTTTTCTTACCGCAGGGCCACATTTTTATGATTATGCCAGATACTAAAAATAAGAGATCTTACATGTGTTTATTCTCTTAACCAGGGGTAGAAATATTTTCCAGACCTATTTTATATGACAATCCTTCAAGTCTTGAGAATGCACAGGGTGAAAGGAGACGAGGCACGGAGTCCACAGCCGCTGACCTGGTCTCCTTTCTGCTGAGAATGTGTCTGTGCCAATACTGGTGGAGGCTTGAAAGTCACGATGTGTCATTTTTCATGACCCGTCTTAAAATACCAGCCACGTCCTGAAGCCGCCCAGATGGCCTCCATCTTCATTTGGTTTTGTACACTGCGTTCGATGTTACTGTCTAAAAAACATACATTGTGTGTGATTGCCCGTCTCCCGCATGAGTGATGACTGCCCATTTACTAAGAAGGTGCCAATTTTTTTAGTCCAATGTTCAAAACTCTTGCTGAGGACCAAAGTGTTCTTCAAGCCAAATCCCAGTGACCCAACACATCAATCTCTTCTGCTGTTACTCCTAAATTGTTTACTGCACTTCTACTGTCCGTGGCTTTGCCAAAAATTGCCTCTGTTCACCTCTGTCCTTTTTCATGCTTCAAAGGCCTAGGCAAATGCCACCGCTTCCATTAAAACATCTCTAACTCTAATCAGAATGAATAGTTCTTCTACCTTCCTAGTGTTGATTTGCATGACAATTAGCATTTGTCACACTGTGGTTTTTGTTGTAGGTGTTTATGTGTCTGCCTTCCCCCACTAGGGCATGATAGCAATAGAAAGAAACAGACAAAGACAATGAAAAAGAATACTTATTGACCACTTACTTTTTACAAGCTTATGAGCAAACGACTTTCCATATCTCATACGATACTCTAATTCAGACAACAACTCTATTAGGGAGGTTCTGTCATTAGCTCTATTTTAAAGATGTACAAAGTGAAGCTTCAGGGTCGAATAAGCAAGGAAGCTGTTGCTCCAACTTAGAATCCATCTCAGACCAGGGTCCAAACTTTAGCCCCTGTACCCAGGGGCACTATATAATCATTTGTGTGTCCTTTGTCATCTCTCAAGCTCCAGGATAATTCCCTAGTCATAGAAACTCCAAAAGGTTTATTAAAGTATAGGTTTTGACAGAGAAAAATGGACTCCATTGACAATATAAACAACCACAACTTTGTCCCCCAGGCCGACTTCCTGTGTGTGTCCTGTGCTTCAAGATACAGCCTGAGTTACCTTGGTTGGCATGGGAATGGCTGATGGATGGATCTTCAGTAAGGGCATGTAACGGCACAAAGAAGTCTGGTGGGGAGGATTGGGGGAGACTTTGATGGTTTTATATAAACTCCTTTTTTCCACAGGACATATTTAGATAGGAGTTCAGTTAAATAGGCTAGCAGACCATGTTTGATGTTGCTCCTGGGAGTGTGACAAGCTGACCCTATTTGGAATTGCTAGAATTTCCACATTGACATTCAAAACATGCTGGGAGCATATAACACCTACCGTCACTTTGAGGGACTCAAGCTAGGAAGAGAACATTTTCTAACTGGACAGATCGTGGTCCCTTCTGCGTGGGGGTGGGGGTTGGATAATCCATCTGTCATTCATAGTCCTGACAAGGAACCATGACCCCATCAGTGCCAGGTGTGCTCATTTGGGATTTGAGGTATAATTACTACTGAATAGTGTTATTAGGAAGAAAGGAGGACTAGAATAAGTTCTGAGAGGAGCAAATGATCCCAAATCGAGCTGTTTAATCTGTTTGTATAATATGCGTGTGTGATTACAAAACCGACCACTTGAAAACAGGGCAGACGTTTAGTTTGATGGCTTCTTAGTACCCTTCCACTGCTGAATTCCCCTAAACCACAGAAATAACCCTTTCATACAGTAGCCACTTGCTCCGCGTCATTGTTAAATATTTGCAATGTGATTAGTGTGAATGGAGGTGTGCTGCAACGGTAAAACACCAGATTTCTAAGACCGTGGATGCAAAATAATGTAAAATAACTCATTAATAATGTTTCTATTGATGACAGGTTGAACTCATAATATTTGGCTACATTGGGTTAAATGAAAAAAACATTAATATTACCTCTTTTTTAGAAAAGATTTTATTTATTTATTATTTTTAGACAGAGGGGAATGGAGGGGAAAAAGGGAGAGAAACATCAATGTGTGGTTGCCTCTCACGCTCCCCCCAGTGGGAACCTGGCCCGCAACCCAGGCCTGTGCCCTGACTGGGAATCGAACTGGTGACCCTTTGGTCCGCGGGCCGGCGCTCAATCCACTGAGCCACAGCACCCAGGACTAATATTACCTTTTATTTATATTGCTTTTCACGTGGCTACTGAATTTAAATTTTCTTATGTGGCTCACATTATATTTCTGTTGGACAGCCATAGTCTATAAAAAGATCTGAGTCCATCATCGCATTGCCTAGGTTTCAGTCCTGCCTTCAGTACAGCTGCACGTCCTTGGGCAAATTCCTGACCTTTCAGTGCCTCACGTTTCCTCACCTGAAAATAATAATAATAATAATAATAATAATAATAATAATAATAATAATAATAATAATAATAATACCTCAGAAGGTTTCTAAGAGGATGGAATAAAACCATGCTAACAAAGTGCTCCACTCTGTGTGTTGCCTGTGGTGAGAGCTCAGTCAAGGTTAGGAGTGTTCTAAGCTTTCAGGAACAGCTTAGACACTGATCACTTCCCTGCCAAGAACCCTTCAGCGGTGTCCCTGTGCCCACAGGATGCTGAGCACCCAGCATGGCTGAAGGAAGAACCTCCAGAGAAGGCCCCTGCCCTGCGCCAGCCTCCTGTTCTGCTCCGTCCCACCTTGAAACGAACCTTCTGCACTCCAAGGTAGCTTTCTCAGCACGCGATGTGCTCAGTTGCTTTTGCAGTTTTGACATTGTTAGCTCTTTCTCACAGGTCCTTTCTCGTTTTGTGCCTGGAAGATTCCTTCAGCATGTATGTAGGTGTCACTTCCTTGGTAAGGCCTTCACTGCTTCTACCCTCCCATTGCAGTCTTGAAGAGGGACATGCTGTACACAAATGTCACTTGTACATATATCTATTATGGCCAGTGTCATACTGCATAGTAATTAGGGCTTTGCCTGTCAAACTTCCTAACTCAACTGTGATGTTCTAGAAGGTAACAACCACGTTTTTAAAACTGAATTTATTGGGGTGGCATTGGTTAATAGGACCATATAGGTTTCAAGTGCACATTTCCGTGATACCCGATCTGTATATAGCACTGCGTGCCCACCGCCCCAAATCAAATCATCTTCTGTCCCCATATAGTTGACCCCCTTTACTATGCCCCGCTCCCTTCCCTCTGGTAATCACCACACTATTGTCTGTATGGTTTTCTTCTGCGTGTGCCAAACACCTAGCACAATTCTTGGCTCACAATAGATTCTCAATCTGGGTCTGCTGAACTCTTGACACACACTTGAGCTGCTCTATTAGCGGGGTATGGAAACCTCAGCTAGTATGATTTGTACATTCCTGAGATTCCCTCTCTCCCAAACATACCTCGTTTTGCTCTTGATACTTCCTAGCTGTGATGCTTCTCTGTGACTGATCCCAACCAATGCAGCTTGCGTAAAATGTGTCACATTCAGTTCCAGGATATTAAGAGCAGGCTACCTTTTCCCTCCTCTCTCACTCTCAGGCCCATACAGCTAGAAACAAATGATCTAAGATGTCAGAGTTGCAAAATAAAAGTCACCAGTCCCTGAGTCAACAGTTGAAAGAGCAGCAGGCAGGAGAAGCCCCTAATGCACGTGAATTTGAGCTCTAAATAAAGTGTCAATCCTTTAGAGTGCCAATCCACCGAAATTTGGAGTTTTGTTACTACAGCAGAGCTTTGCCTATTCTAACTACTAAACCCAGTATGGTAAATATAATGCGAAAATTTCATCCCCATGATATTCTCTTAAATTCAAATGCTCGTGGGAAGAGTAGTAACACATGAAACAAATCCACCCTGAAAATCACAGATTTCCCTTCTTTCCAGAGAAATCCAAGAAACAGAAGATGTCTTTGAATTTTAGGAGATTAAAAAGGGTATCTCTGAGGGGACAGGGTTGGCAACCGGGCATGGGAAGTAGGATCTTGGGGTTTCAGGACACCAGACACAGTCCTCATCTACTTCGATGCTTAAAAATTATACCAAAGGAAAATAAATTATACGTCAAAAGAAATTACTATGCACACACCCGGCTCACTCAGATATATAACATGCCTTCCTTCTGTTTTATTTTATGCTAGACAAAGCTGAGCAGCTGTATAAATAGAAATGACTGGAGCCTTTCTATCTAATAAGAAAACTCATTTTTATTTCTTTTTTGGCCTCTATAAAGCTAAAGGATAAAGTCTCTTTTAGAAAGCTTTTATTTTGGATCTCTTAGGCTGTTCTGCTCTAAAATGTCATCAATATTCTTTAAGGCATCAAAACTAATTTTAGCAAAAAGCTCCAGGAGTTGACTGTTGCTGGTCTGATAATGGATATCAATTTTTTAAACTGAAAACAAATAAGAGCTCCTAAAAAAATCCCATAAACCAAGCAGACTTTTCTCCTCCAACAATAGACTCTATGCTTTTATCACTTCTTACAGTCTTACCTCCTCTTATAAGCTACAAGAGCTGTATCTGAACCATGCCAATGATATAATCCCCTTCATCTAGAACTACTCGCGTTTCCTGATTCATTTTATCTTCTGACTAGAGGAGAATATAACAACAAAACCAAATTGAGTTTCAAATTTTGATTCTAACAAGCTGTATTTGACATATGTGTGTGTGTATATATATATATATATATATATATATATATATATATATATATATGCATTTTCCAGCTGTGTTCATTTTCCACATCTTTCTATGTTATGAAAACTCTTTTCCCGACATGATTATATAGTGAGGAATTTGGCCTTACCCAAAGACAAGGTCTGGCCTTTGCCCTCTTTCTGGGAGGTACTCTCTGGCCTCTTGTAATGGTATGCCTGATAGGAGTGTCTTTGTTAGGCTGACAGTGGTTTAGCGCCACACTCAGGTAGTCTTAGGGGGTGGAGGCGCTGGCCATGCCAGAAGGACTGACGCTGTGACTTCGGGTATGGGCTGTGGGTCACGTGGTGTCCGTCAGCCTGGAGCCTGTGGTCAACCACTCGATCAAACATGCTTATGTAATGGAGCCCCGATAATAACTCTGAACGGTGAGGCTTGGGTGAGCCTCCCTGGTTGTCAATACTCCATGCATATTGTCACATACTGGTGCCTGGAAAATAACAGGTCCTGACTCCATGGGGAGAAGATGATGGGCATTTTGTGCTTGGAGCCTGCCTAGACTCTGCGCTGTGTACTTCTTCCCTTGACTGGTTTTAGTCTGTGTTCTCTTCCACTGATAAACCATAGCCTTGAGTGGAATAGCTGAGTACGTATGTAACTGCGGGTGCTTTGGGGACCACCCGAGCTTGCAGTTGGTGTCAGAAGTAAAGGCATTCTTGAAGACCGTGTCCTCTAAATTCCTATTTTTTGCCCTAAACTCTTTGCAATGATATTTAATTGGCCAAAAATTGAGGGGCAGAAAATCCAGGTTCAAGGGCATACTTTGTAACTTACCAGATGTGTGAACTTGGGTGATTTATTTACCCTGTCTGTGCCTCAGTGTCCTCATCTGTGAAATGAAAATACCATCTCTATGCAAAAGAACTACTGCAAGAATTAAATAAGATAATGTATGTGCAGTGTTTAAAAATTAAAAATTTTTACATACATTTTAATTATACAAACGTTTCCTGGTTGTCTTTGAAGTCACTCCATGTGAAACCATGCTTCTTGGATTCTTAATTTGCCACTACATTATTTTTTTCCTAAACACAAACTGTGTTTAGTTCTATTATGACAGATATGCATAATCTGATATCTCATTTCAAAGTGATAATGCACTTAGAACACTAATCATTTTATTTAAAGTCTGAATATTCAGGTATCTTTTTTACCTTTCTGTAATATGAGAGCTTATTAATCCTTTTTATTTATTCCTTCCAGTAACTGCTGGTGTACTCTTCCATATTTTGCCTCTACAAACAATGCTCTCAATTTAGACTGTTGCTTCCAATGTAGAAATCTCTATTTTCTCTTCTTTCTCTTTTGCTCAACCATCATGGAAATTGGTACCCAAGTATCAAAGTCTAGGTCAGGGATCAGCAAACCATCGCTCTTCATTCGAATCTGGCCCATTGCTTGATTTTTTAAATACATTTTAATTGGGACACAGCCATACCCATTTATTTACATGTCTATGGCTGCTTTGAAACCCTAAGGGCAGAGCTGAGTGGTTGTCATAGAGACCACCAAGCCCAGGAAACCTGAAATGTTTACCATCTGCCATCTCTTAGCCTCAAAGATTTCCCTATCTGTAGCTGTTAATTACCAATTGTCTAAAAAAACAAAAGAAATCCCAACATCCTTCCAAGGGAACACCAAAGAATACAGAGGCACAAGCTGCCCAGTACTTCAGCTAAATTCCGTACAATAAATTTATCAGCAATAGCAAGGAATGGGTCAATATAAATAATTACAGACCTTTGAAGTTTCCCCCAAAGGTCTTTAACTTATTATTTTTATGAGTCATAATGTCACGATTTATTGTTTATCATGGGGACCTTAATATTGAACTCCAACTTTTTTTTTAATATTTTATTTATTTATTTTTAGAGAGAGGGGAAGGGAGGGAGAAAGAGAGGGAGAAAGAGAGGGAGAAAGAACAATGTATGGTTGCCTCTCACGTGGCCCCAACTGGGGACCTGGTCCGCAACCCAGGCATGTGCCCCGACTGGGAATCGAACTGGGACCCTCTGGTTCCCAGCCCACGCTCAATCCACTGAGCTACACCAGCCGGGCTGTGAACTGCAACTTTTAAAGGCCTTTTTGTTTATATGTGTTTGGTAGGCTGATTCTACCAATAGTACCAGGTATTTCTCTGCACTGCCCCTCTTGTGTCCACACCCTTTACCACGTAACTTTGAAGTTTCGCTCCCTAAAGAAGCAGGATGTGGTTTCCATCTTTTTATGAGCTGGCCTTGTGGCGTGCTTTAGCTACTAGAATGTGGCGAAGGTGATGGCATGCCACTTTTCACCCATTTCTGTTTCTGCTCTCTCCCTTGCATCTGTGACCCAGCTGTGAAAACATAGCCAGGAAGATAAAAGATACACATAACAGTGTGTGAGTTGCCCCATCTACCCAAGCCACAGCCAGCCAAGATCAACCAAGATAACAGCAAGCAATAGCGCACATGTGAGTGAGCCTAGCCAAGAATGGCAGAGACATCTTAACCAACCACTCCAGATGTGTAAATGTAAACAATTATTGTTTTATGCTGCTGAGGTCTTCTGTTTGTTTGTCATGTGACATTATTGTGGCAATAAATAACTGATACAAAATACATTAAAATTACTTATCTCAGTGTTATACCAGTCTATCTTTCAAAAACTAATTAAGAGTTAGAAAATACAAATAAAACTTAATCCCAAGAGTTCAAGTAGAATAATTTCTATGAATTATCTAAATTCTACAAGAGCTAACTCAGAACACACTAGCACATTTGGATTTACGGCACATTTTATTTACAGTTCTGTAACTACATTACATTTTAATATCCCTCTCTGTACAAGTAATTCTCCCAACATTTTTGAACTTATCCCAGAAGTTTTAATCCCCATAACATAAGCAGAGACATTGAAGCTAAGAACAAACTGACAGTAACCAGAGGGGAGGTGGGAGGGGATAATGGGAGGGAAAGGGAGAAGGGTTTTCAGGAACATGTATAAAGGACACATGGACAAAACCAAAGTGGGGTAGAATCAAGGGTGGGAAGTGGGGGCGGCTGGGGTGGGGGTGAGTGGTGAGGGGGAAATGGAGACAACTGTACTCGAACAACAATAAAAATGAAAAAAAATAAAATATGAGAAGTTAGCAAGTTGTAGCTATGGAATATTTTGATGAAATTATCGAATATTTTGCAGGCATTTTAGCCCCTGTAATGTTTAATTTTGTTTGCAACTGCTACAGACGAGGAGCAATGAGTCATGTCATCTATAGGACTTGGTGAAATGGGCATAATAAGATCTTCAGATGTGAGATATTGCTTTGCCCAAATCTAAACACACCTAGCGTATATTGGAATTCCCACTTGGATCTGGAAGAAGCCAGAAGCAATTGATTTATTTTTAGTAGTTTGGTAGTCTGTGTGGTTCCGACTTTATGAGCTCCAATAATTTAACTGATTTGGATGCTACTTGCCTAGGGTCTGGTGAGTGATTCTCGTCCTCCATGTTTAATTAATACCTGCATTCAGGTAGGGACCACACCAGCACCTGAGAACCATGTGGCTGCACTTGCAGATGCCCTGTGGTGTTCCTTCTAATGGCCCGCTCTGCTGACAGGGTTGTGTCTCAGTCTTTGATCTATTTTACAGAAAGGCTTAATCCGTCTTCACTTTGGGGGATCTAGTGTTCTAAACAATTTCTTATTCGAGCTGTACTTCCTCCCCATTTGCCCTCCCTTCCCCCAGGATCCTTTGCCTAAAGAAGCTAGAAAACTTTTTCTATTTTTGAAATCAAATATCATTCTGCCAAACTTGTGGGGAGGAACTTCCCCAATTTTGAATCACCTTTCAATGAAAAGGTGGGGGCGTGGAGGGAAGACCTTCCCCCCACCCCGACTCCTGCCTCCACACCCTCGCATGCACTTTCTTAGTGTCAAGTCAGATTTCTGCATGTAGCAGACAGGAAAAGAATAGTTGGGCTTTTTCCAAGATTTGAGAAGATCTACAATTTGTGCCAGTGTCTCCTTCTTTATCTCAGTTGGTTCTGTCCCAAGAAGGTCATCTTTTCTTAAAGAAAATTTTGTCTTCAAATGTCAGTTATTTCACATTGTGGTTGCATTGTCTTGAGACAGTTTCAAATCGGTATCCTAAGGGTATCATATCTCACCCTGGACATAATTATAAATATAGTTGACAGCTTCTCAGACCTTCTTAATTCTGTATTTCACTGGGTTACATGCACATCTCTTCAGCAGAATTTTCCAAAAGAGATTATTTTTTATTATTTGTTTTTTATCACTGGTAGTTTCATGTCTTAAATAAATTCTTTTCATTTTTCCACTTGGAATGTGTCTAGTTCACACTGAAAATTATTTGTGAGAACCAAATTTCTGTGTACTATTACAAAAATTTGGAGGATGTGCCCTGGCTGGTGTGGGCTAGTGGATTTAGTGTTAGCCTGAGAATCCAAGGGTCGCCAGTTCAATTCCCAGCCAGGGCACATGCCCGGGGTTGCAGGCCAGGTCCCCAGTAGGGGACACACGAGAGGCAACCACACATTGACATTTCTCTCCCTGTCTTTCTCCCTCCCTTCCCCTCTCTAAAAATAAATAAATAAAATCTTTAAAAAACTGGGGATATGTTCAGGTCACAGAGCTCCAAGTTCATAGCACATTTTCAGAAGAGGATTTTCAAAACAAAATAAAAAATAAATAAAAAACAAAATACAGATTCATTTCTATACATAATTTCATCGGCTCAACATAATGGCAAGGTTTTCAGTATTATTTTTTCCTTTTGAGATCTGCCTCCTGGGGTTGATGAGCATAAGCATATCTCAGTTCCTTTCTTCCCTCCTCACATAGAAACCCAATTTTGCCTAATAAACAGCCCATCATCAGTCCGCAGGAGGTTTGGTTGGACTGTATTTCCCTCATCCCAAATGGTACCATTCCTGATGGAGTTATTCTAGGATCATTGTCATGTATTCAGTGTCGTTTGTCCTTAACAGCCAGACACTGCAGTACCGATGCAGGCTGCACTGCCTTCCCCGTTTCCTCCCAACACTTCAGCACTAGGTAACCACTAACCTTTCTGCCGCTATGAATTTGCCTTTTGTGGACATTTCAAATAATTGGATTAATACAATATGTGATCTTTTGTGACTGGATTCTTGTTCTTAGCAGAATGTTTTTAAGGTTCATGCAAGTTATAGGCTGTACCAATACGGCATTCCTTTTTTCCTGAGTAATATTCCATATAAATATACAACATTTGGTTTATGTAGTCATAAGTTGATGACTGGCATTTGTGTTGTTTGCACTCTGGGCTATTATGAATAATGCTGTGACGAAATTAGTGTACACGTTTTTGTGCGGACATACGTTTTCATTTCTCTTGGGTATATATAACCTAGGGTAGAATTGCTGAATCATGTATTCAGTATCTGAGGCATTGCTAGATAATTTTTCAAAGTGGCTGTACCATTTTATGTTCCCACCAGCAATGTATGGGGGTTCCAGTTTCTCTATGTCCTCATCAACACATGCTATGGTTTGTCTTTTTCCTTGTAGCCATCCTAGTGTATATGAAAGTGGTATGCCATTGTGGGTTTGATTCTGCAATATGATTTTAATGTTCTTGTCAGTTAAAAGCTACGATGCAGGAGGCTGGAATTGATGCAGAAATCTAATACTTAGAACCTTGAACTTTGTGTGGTCATTAATGTAGCTCACCTTGGGCTCTTCTGCCTTCCAAGTGCTAAGTCAGATTGCATTTTCTGAATGGCTTGTGGTTAGGTGGTGTTGAATGACTATTCTGGCCAATGAGTTGTGAATGGAAACAGTGCCTGTCACTCCTATGCCAAAGCATTTAATTGCTGATGTGAGACCACCAAGAGCTCTTTCCCTCTATCTTTATGACCACCAACTTTCAAGATAGTGGCAGCTTTGATAGCCTGGGTCGTGAGGTAACGGGGCATTTAGCAGAACTGACCTATGCTGCACATGCCGTATGAGTAAGAAAAAAATATGTGTTACCAAGAGATAATAAGAAATGGGTTGCTTGTTACTGCAGTGTCACTGAGCATATCTGAGTGAGCAAATGATCTTCATTATGATTTGTGTGATACTTGGTTAAGATCCTAGAGTTCAGCAGCTCTGGCACATCATTTAGTATGTCTACACTTCAGCCTCCTCCTCTATAATATGGACGCCATAAGTCTACCTCACAATATATTGTTCAGTAGTGCTTAGTACAGTGCATGATACGTAGCAGGTTGTTAAGAAATGATTGTTACTGATGGCAGGGAAATGAGTTGAGGACTCTAACGTTGGCGTTAACTTTCTGCAGCAGATGATGAGTTAGACTTTGAAGGACCAACCTAGAGAAGCAGGGAGGCAGGGAGGAGGAAAACAGTTTTGCTTTGGGTTGTTAGTTTGAGCCTTGCAGCAAGCCTGCCCAGCACACCTTCTTATTCCTGGACGGATTCATGCCCTTACTGCAGGGCAGGAGGAACATCCTTTGGGTCTTAATTTTTTTTCCAGAAGAGAAGATGTGGACACAGTATTCTAACTCATGTCATGGAACAAGGGGTACATAATTTGGAATATAATTACATTTAAGATATGCTGGGAAGTGATTTCATGAATCCAAAATGATCAATCACTCTTTGGAATGACAGGCAGAGGGGGAAATGCCAAAAGAAATTCCCTGGAGAACATTTAGTGTCAATGTAAAATATATTTTTTTCTTACGTGCATAACTTCCTTGAGACTTGATGAGGTAGGGACCTGGTTCTGCCTGGCAAGAGGCAGTCAATAAAATGTAATTAATGCAATGCAGAGGTTTCTGTACGGGGTGAGGAGAAGGGAAATTGAATAAGCCAGAATAGTCATTTTCATACCTTGGACATCAGTGGCCATGAATTTCTTCTTTCTTGGCTTCGTCTCTTTCTCCTCTTGTTGAGAGCCATGCTGCATCTGATCCATAGATGCTGATTTGTGGGGAACTAGCCCACACCCATTTCTCGGCACAGTCGGATATGGGCAGGATGCCGCTGCACAGCGGCAGGCGACCAGGGGCAATTCACCCCAAATCTAGCTTATGGCTTGCATGATGTGACTGTGGAAATACTCATTGACCTCTGAAAAACAAAGGCCTGTTCCCCCACCTAAAAGTATTAAGCCGTTTAGCAAACCAGCAACCTGAACACTAAAAGCAGAAGCAACTGCTACTTGCTAGAGAAGCCATTTACTAAGAAATGTCTTATACAGTCTTTCCAAAGCCAGAAATTTACTACTGAGCAGGAATGTTTTATTAATAGGAAAGTTAGTAAGTTTTTAGCTGAGAATAGTAGATTTTAGTAAAAGGTTAAACAAAACAATAGATTCACATCTCAAAAAAATGTAAATAGAACCTTCCTGTCGCCTGATAGGCAGCCAAACATCTAAGCCCTGACGAATGTGGCTAATGGTTAAGAATGCCTTTGCCTACGTGTCAGTCCTCTTGAATCTCAAAGGTACAAAGAGCAACCTCTGCATACATCTTTAACTCAGAGAGATCTAAGACTTTAAAAATATATGTTTAGCCATTAACTAGGACCTAGAGTTTTGTAGTTTAATGCTGTTTCCTGGCTAATAGATAGATTAGCAAACCTCCTTATCACAGCATCCATTTGTTTAAGCCCAGGTGAAAATTAAAGTACTCTTGTATGTCAACCTTTTAGGGCTGTTAGTGATTTGTAGTTGTCTCTACTGATTGTAAAAAGAAACCTTTTAAAAATAAAGAAAATCTTGCTGTGGTTGTTCAGTCAGTGGCAGAGGGCAAAGACTCCTGACTGGCCTCCAGCATTCGGAAAGAGAGTGTTGGATTTTATTTTTTTTTATTTTGAATTGGCCTCTACCATCTCTCCTTCGGGGAAACCTAAAAACTCAGAGTGTTGAAAAGGCCAGACCTTTGCATCCTCTTCTTAGGTGCTTGATTATTCCTCCTTGCTCTTTAGCCGCCTTGGTGTCCTGCACTGCCTGCACTTTAAATATTGGTATTGTAGAGGTCAAGCATCAGACTTAGTCTCTCCTCATCCTACAGACCCTCCCTCGGAGTTTTCAGCGTCTGCCATAGTTTTACCTGTCACCATGGATTGAGAACTTCATCTCAGGCCTTGCTTCTGGGTGCAGGTTTCTATATGGTATTGAGAATTTCCATGTGGCTATCTTACAATATTGAACATGCCTGGTGTGTAGTGGACACTCATGAAAAAGAAAAGTTGAATAAATGTGATCAGCGATACAAGGGAACCCATAATACTCTTCACCTCCTCTGTTTTTATTCATGTATTCCTGGACATAATGAATGTGCCCCCAAATTATCCCATTATTTCAAGCCTAATCCGGGGACCATCCTGTATACCACCGTCCCCCTCATTTATAACATCTTAACACTCACTAATGTCTACCACTCCTCTTAAACATCTCAACAATTCATTCCCTCCTCTCCGTTTCTGCCATCACTGCTTTGTTTAAGTTCTTGTCCTTTTCTTTTTCTGAACTCATTATCTTCTCATCCTTCACCATCACTGCAGGACTTTTTCTTAAAATGCAAATGCGACCATTTTACTCTGATGCTTAAAACCATTCATCAGACTCCCTATTTCTTTGAAGATAAAACTCAGATTCTTTCCTACGCCTGATCTGCAAGGCCTTCCACAATCTGAAAACACTGTAGAGTCTCCACCTTCCGTGCTTTATGTCCTTCCATCGCTCCCATCCCTTCTGGTCATCCATAACTCGTGATCCCCAAGCCTACCTTCCTGCCTTCTCACAGATACTCCTTGCCGGGGATGTTTATTTACAAATGCTCACCACCTACACAACTCTTCACAATTCAAAACAAGGCTGTAAGTTCCCTTCTTCTGGGAAATCTTTCCAAGCTCTCCCAAGTGAAATGTACTGCACTCTCCTCTATAATCCCATGGCACTCTGCAAGAGTCTTGGTTGTACCCCCTAAAGTCTTCAGTGATTATGTTTTTCAAATTTAAATTATGTTTTATCATTTATGCTATCACAGTGCCCCAATTTTTCCTCCTTGATCCCTCTCCACCCAGAGCCCCTCACACCCTCGGGCCATCCCCACACGTTGTCCATGTCTACGGGTCATGGGCATATGTTCTTTGGTACTGTATTCCCTATGCTGTCCTGTAAGTGATTATTTTTATTGTCCCGACCCCTTCACTGAACTATGAGCTCCTACAAGCAGGGTATGGCTCTTACTCACCTCTGAATCCACTGAAATACTGGCTCCGTATTTGGAAAACATTTTTTTCTGATAGAACACTTGTATCTAGTATATATAAAGGACTCTTAAACTCAGTAAAAAGTAAACAAACATTCTGATACAGAATGAGCATGTGATCGAACAGCTACTTCATCAAAGAAGACATACAGATGACAAATAAGCAATAAAATATGCTCGATGTCATTAGTCATTAGGGAAATAAAAATTTTAACCACAATGAGATACTACCACACATATTCAAAGGTCTTAAGTAACAAGACTGAACATATCAAGTGTTGGCAAGGATGTGGAGGAACAGGGATTTTCATACCCTGCTGGTGGGAATATAGGATGGGACAGCCACTTTGGAGAACAGTCTGTGGCAATTTCTTTAAAAGTTAACCACCTGCCATATGGTTTAACCACTCTATTCCTAGGTACATATCCAATAAAAAAAAGTATATGCCCATGTAAAGACTTATCATAGAAGCTTCATTTGTAATATCCAAAAATTGGAATCAACTCAAATATGTATCAATAAACTATGGATAAACAAACTATGACATACTCATAAAATTAAATATTACTCAGCAATAAAAAATGAACAACTTAGATGAATCTCAAAATAATTATGTTGAGTAAAAGAAGTCAATCATAAAAGGATATATTATTGGAACTCCATAAAATGCAAATCAATCTGTAGTGACAGGAAACAAATCAGTTATTTCCTGGGGATGAGGGATGTGCCAGGAAAGACTACAACAGGCTACAAGGAAACTCGTGGGTGATGTATATGTTCATTATTTTATTGTGATAATGGTTTCACTGGTGTATACCAATGTCAAAAATTTAAATTGTACTCCTTAAATATACGATATGTATTATAGATCAATTTTCCCTCCATAATGTGCTTTTAAAATAGCCCTTAAATTTTTAAGCCATGTTGTCAAAGATTAACATTTTAAATTACACAAGGCTCTTTTAACACTCTTTTAAATTTATTTTACAGACTCACAAAAGCCTTCCTTCCCTTTGCACATGAGATGTACACTTGTCTATCCACTTAGGCAAAGGAACACTGGGCCAGTCTCTCTTCCCACCCTCCCCTTTCCCTTGTCCACATTCTTTTTCCGTCCTGCTAGAGCGGAATATGGCTTCCCTTTTGATGGTTCTCATTATCTCCTCCGCAATGTCTTGTGCATGACCAATGACTAGCACTTGACATGGTGCTTCACAAGTGTTTATCAACAGTGTGTGCATAGACTCGGGGAGGTAATACTGCCATGGATGGAATGGTTATGCTTTTCCAATTGATTAAAATTAACCAACTAGAGGTCAAGAGTCTGGCTTTAATCCACGTATAGAAACCCACAGTGTTTTTTCAGCTACAGGATCATTGAACCTGTGCATGAGAGGATGTGAATGCTGTGGCTGCAATTGATAGCTGAATAAGTTCCTCAAGAATGTAAATCTAACCATCATTAGCAGAACGGAGAAAATGAGGAAGGCTAGGGAGAAAGGACGAAGTGGAGAGGCGGAATATTCTGAGGAGAAAGTGACACATTTATGAAGTAAACCTTTAGCCATCCTGCTCACTCATATTTATAGAAGTGGAATCAAATATGAGAATACTGAAATATAAAGATTATTTTCCTTAAAATAAACATTAGTCATGTTTACAGCCAAATGAAAGGGGAGCAAATGGACAGCAACTAAAGGCAGCAGCGGAATTAGGCCGCCTCCCTCAGGAAATGCAGGCAGCCATGGCGTGGTGCTTGAGGAGGAAAACTCACATGGCTGACCCTCCCTCAAGCAGCCCTGGCCAGGAGATCTCAGAAGCTCCTTTCAAGATGAAAACTGCAGCTTTAAGCCTTTCTGCTCCCTCCCCAGACCATGGTAGCAATTTTTCTTCTCTACATTTCTCCAACCTCAACTTGACTTATTGTTTGCAACTGCTCACAAGCCAAAGGCAAGGAATGATCTCTTCACACCACATTGGGAAGGAAACCCACTTTCTCATTCATGACATTATCTAACAGCCTCTTGCTACTCAAAATATGGTTCTTGGATCAGCGGCACGGCCCACACCACCGGAGAGCTCATTAGAAATGCAGAATGTCAGGCCCTATCTCCAAACTCCTGAGTCAGAAACTGTATTTTAACAAGATGCCCAACTGGTTTGTGTGCACATTCAATTTGGGATGTGCTTATCTAGCCCTAAGAACAACCTGTCTAAGGTAAGGATTATCATTCTCATTACTCACTGGAGAAAATGAGAACAAGGAGGTAAAATTACTTGACAAGGATCAATAAGTAAAAGTGCCAGAGCTGAGATTTTCAGTTAGTTCCCATAGTTCTGAGTGCCCAGCACTTCTTCCTTTCACTTTGATTTTCTCCATGTGAAGTGAATTCAGTATTTCTGGTTATAACTACCCCACTCGTTGATTGATTGCTAACATCCAAACTCCTACTCTCAGTCACATGTGATTTAGACACTGTCTATCCCTTGAAATATTTTAAACAGCAATATCTGTGGAAAGAGTGACTTAATAAATCCCTTAAGTAGCATGAATGTTTAGGAGTTTGATCAGATTGCTTGCTTTACCCATCGATGGGCGGAGCAAAGCGGCTTGAGGTCTACATTGCATGTGGAGGCAAAGGACAGAAGAAAAGGGTTGGAGGAGAAGGAGGAAGGAAAGCTGAAGACAGAAGCCCCAATTTATAATTCGGAATAAGCCAGCCCTTCCAAATACCTTGTCTGTCCTTGACTTTCACTGTAGCTGTGGGCTTGAGCTTTTTCCACGGCTTCTGCCACGGACTTCTAAATACTCTGAATGAGGCCCGTGCCCTTTCCTGGTGGTATTCCCAGGGAGCTGAGCAGAAACCCCTGCAGATATTTACCACAGCTCCCCAGGTCCATAGTGAAACAGCTGTGTTTACCAGTACTCAAGGCAGCAGCATCATAAAAAAATACTCCAAGATTCTATGGGTACCCATAGCAGCTATGATTTCTGAGGCGGTACTATATGCCAGACACTGTACCAGATAATTAAAAAGATTCCCCATAATAGTCTTGACAGTATGCATTATTTAGTAAATGCAGCTGGTGAGGGGTATAACCTGGCTCCTAACCCAGGGCTATTTGAGGCGCAAGTGAGTGCCTCCCTATTAGAACACACCGCTATGGCGTGCTTAAATTAACCCCCTACTCCACCTTCAGTTCCGGGCTTAACTCACCCCTTCACTAGACAGCTCTCTCTCGATGACCTTGGCGATGTCTTCTCTCTGTAGCCCAGATCTGGCACTTTTCATATGATTGCTTGAACTCCTGCTTCCTTTTTCATTCACATTTCTCCCACCCCAAGTTGCAGTTACGTTTATGCTGTGTCCCATTCCCCTATCCAAAACCTTGAGCACTTAAATGTTCTTTGGATCGCCAGCCCCGACATCATAGCGGGAGTCCAATAATGCCATCAGTTGGCTTACAAGCCGAGTTAGGCACAAAGCCCACCCTCTGGGAACCTCTGCAAGTCAAACGTTTGCTGTTGTTTAAGCCACAGCACATTGTTTCCACGTAGCCCCCCAAACCTAAGGGACCCCCCTCCTTGTAACAATGGTTGACCCTGGGGAATTTTGTACCCATTAACGAATTGCTCTTGCACCGGTTTGGAGCTGCTTTTCTTTCTCCTGATTCTTTCCCAAGAAAAAAGAATTAGTCACAGAGACACAAAGACAAAAAAAATACTTCCGGGCCAGTTGAAAATTGAAAGCTGAAGAAGAGAGCATTGAGTGAGCTGCTGCTGTCTTTGGGAGTACAGGCATTCTACCCACAATCAAGGGTATTCAGTGAGGGTATTGTGAAGATAACCAAAGAAAAAATAATAATTTTATTAGGGAAAGAATGTAGCTGCCACCAATATCTTCCAAAATGTACTATAAATGATTTTTTAAAATAATTCAAATGTTGGATTATTTATATGCACTTCACCTTTTCCAGTAGCAGGTACTTTTATTTTTATTTTAAATTTTTACTGAATTGATTGGGGTAACATTAGTTAATAAAATTATATGGTTTTCAGGTGCAGAATTCTATAACACAACATCTGCATATGGTACTGTGTGTTTACCACCCGGAGTCAAGTCTCCTTCCCTCTACCATTTATCCCCTCTTTACCCTCTTCTACCTCCCACCCCCCATCCCTCTGGTCATCTCCATCCTGTTGTCTGTGTCTATGAGGGTTTTTTTCCTGCTTAATCCCTTTACCCTTTTCACCCAGCTGCAACCTCCGCTCCCCTATAAAAGATTTCTGCTACTAAAGTCTGTTTCTAGTTTGTTTGTTACTTTATTTTGTTCATTAGACTAACAAACAAACTAGAAACAGACCCCAATAGCAAAAATCTTTGAGAGTTGGCAGTCTTGCAGGTATTTGAAGAAGCCATTATGCAAATAAAAATACTATGTCCACTAACACAGTTGTTGTAGGCATTATGGCAAACCCCAAAATGCATGTTTTCTTTCCAAGACTTCACCATCTTTTTTGATGAAATAAACCTGATACATGTTTCTCATGGAATAACAATGACATTTTCAATGGCACTTTAAGAGGAAGATGATGATCACAAAAGCTAGTGTGTGATTGTAGCAACAGCAATTCAGAGAAGAGATACATACCTTCAGTCTGAGATAAGTGATCTGGAGAGGTTGGGTGGAACAGAAGGACTTTAAGCTCAAATTTCAAAAGTCAATAGAATTAAAATAAGGAACAATGAAAGGAAGGCCATAAAGGGTTAGACAGAACAGGGTGGAAAGCTAGACAATCCATAATAGAGAAAGTCCTGATGCAAAAACAAACTAACATCACTCTTGGGCTTACTTTGAACTTTGGGTTTGAGTGAATAGAGAATATCTCTGATTCAGTTTGAACTCTGTGACTCTCCGCCCAGAGACATTTGCCAAGTTTCTCAGTAACAAAGTTCAACACTGCAGAGGAAGCAACAACTGTTCCTGTTTGCTTGGTGGGCTCTCTAGAGACATCGCAGGACTGGCTTTCGAGGCACATTAGCTGGAATATCCGCTGTAGAAAAACACCGCTTGGCATGACCAAGTCTTGCTGCAATAGGCCACCCGAAGCACTTATCACTTAAAAGTGAGACATCTATGCGTCAGTGCAGCATATGGTGGGTCAAGTTCAGTGACTCTCAGGGATGCTCCTTGGGGATGCCAGGGGT
This sequence comes from Micronycteris hirsuta, assembly GCA_004026765.1. NCBI lineage: Eukaryota > Metazoa > Chordata > Mammalia > Chiroptera > Phyllostomidae > Micronycteris > Micronycteris hirsuta. The sequence goes on along the minus strand of PVJI01004217.1, from coordinate 45,954 downwards.
GTCAAACTCATTTTCACCAGGGGCCAAATGTTGCCTTCAAAGGGCCAAGTGTCATTTTAGGACTGTATAAATGTAACTACTCCTTAACTAGGAGCAAGAGCTTATCACTGCTGCTGGGTAGAAACAAGGTGCCTGGCCGGATAAAACAAGGTGGAGGGCCGGGTTCAGCCCACGGGCCTTGTGTTTGCCACTTGTGGACCGAGAGTAGCCACCACTACCAGTTCTAGGCACATCTGCAGGAGGACTATATATGTCTCTGTCTATATAGCTATAAAATCAACCGTGTTAAACTCTCCTGAAATCTCTAAGAGGTACAAATTATGACTTTAATTTTATAGATGACAACGAAACTCAATCAGTTCCCCAGTGGCTTCGCAGATTTGAGATTCAACCATGTGGCCACCCTACCTTAAGCAACGAACAATGTTGGTGCATCGAGAAAGGAAAGAAGAGATGAGAGTCCTCAAAGAGGTCACCCGCCTCTCTCTGGACAGAGCCACTGCATTCCGGGCTTCAGAAGTTGGTAGAAAATAAGCTGTAAACCTAGAAGCTACCGAAGGAGCACCCCGAATAAATGACTAGGATGAAGAACGGCCTCACGAGAACATCTCCATTCTGCCCAACAACGTGAGTCATCGTCCATCCCAGAAGGCAGTGAGACATATTCTCTCTTCTTGCTGACATGTCCCTGGGAAGTGTATCCAAGGGGAGACTAACTAGGAGGGCTTGGTTGAGCCTTCCAGCCAAGGGGAAAAAGAAGGACTCCAAAAATAAGTTGCCCTCAAATTCCGAGTGCAAGATGTAGCTTTCTAAAAGGCCATGCCGTATATACAGGGTCCGGCACAAATGACATCCCTTTTTTGTTACAAAATCTTTTATTACAAAATCATAAGCATGCCATTGTGTAACATAACAATATCACACTCAAGCACACCATAGGATATTTTAGGGGAAATGCTCAAATTGCTGTCCGTCTTGTGCTAGAGTCCCGTAGCCTACCAACCTAACTCAAGCAAGTCTTAGCTCTGCCAGGCCCTGTACATTGGTGCTTCCCAGAAGCGCATTATATAATGTTCGGCAGACGCACTAAAATGGTCTTTCCCCTGAACGAATGGCACAGGTAGTTCACAAGAGGATTATGGCAGAGAAACAAAGAAAGGCCAATTCTAGATCTGTTTTGGTATAAGACTTTGCTTTTACCCAAGTAGTAACTGGTATTGTGCATACCAAAGGTCTCGGAAGATTTGCGTCCCATTACCTGCTTTTAGACATCATGTCAGTGCAACCTGCAACTCACTCATTTCTGCTTAATGTTACTCTCTGCAATTGTGTCTACGAAATAAAAACCTCATTGGAAAGCACGTGCCAGGACTGATTTGTACTTATGCCTCATTTTGTTGAGTACTTTTTCTGTTTCAAATGATTTTCTGATAAAAATGAAGGGTTTGAAGAAATCAGTTCTGGGGAATCTTTTTAATAAAAATGTATATCTGATGATTTAAGCTGAAGTTTGAGCTTGTGGCTCATACGAGGGGAAGATGAAAAAACATCGTTTGCACATCTGTCTCAAGAATCAGCTAGATGCCGACTGGAGTGCATGGTCTCATGCTCTCTCTGTTTAAGAGAAGTGGCCATTTTCCCTTCTTAAATGGAAAAAAAGAATCTCTTACAAGAATACAGACTTTTGACATAAAAGTGCACCTATTGGACTGTAAGTTTTGACACATACCTTCTGTCTCAGGAGAGGGGCAAAAAGGGAAATAATAAAGTTCAAAGAGAAAATTTAATCCAACGCCATGGCACTGACAAATGAAGAAATCTACCCAAGAAGGCTTTAAACACAAAAACAACAAAAAGGAAACATTTTGTTTGAAATCACTTCAGATTTACAGAAGAGTTGCAAAGATAGCACAGAGATTTTGAACACGCCCCATACTCATGTTAACCTCGTACATAACCATGTGAGAAGCGCTTTTGATACTAAGTTGGCCTGAAGCCATTGGATGAATTGGTTATAAAGTGCAAGTCTCAGTATTATGTGACAGTAAGATCAAGGGCAAATGGAATCTGAAAAAGTTTAGTAAGAAAAGAAGAGTGTGTACTTTCTTGGGTGGAGACTATAGATTTTCTAAACATTCCAACTGTTAATAACACAATTTTAATTTACCTTTTTAGATGGCCAATAGAGTGTTGTATGTTTCACGGAAGAAGGGGAAATCTCTTCATTTTGGACAAATCCTACTGTAGCGTGAACTAGAGGTTATTAGCAAATCACTACCACCGCATCATAGCAACACACAAATAAATACGGTAAGTGTGCTTCTTGTGTCGGATGGTGACATATCTCTTACAAGTATAGGCCTGCAAACGTAATATCTATTGAAATTTATGACCAGCATCACAGGGTGGTTCACCAAAGCACTTGTTTTCCATGATTTTATTAGATCGCGTTCCCTCATGATAAAAAAAGGTGAGGGAAACAATGCGCAGATTGACTTGAGAGCTTTGAAAGGGGGCATAGAATGGAAGGTCAGGTATCAAAGACAAAAGCTTTATTTTGAATGTTTTTTGTCCATGAAGTCTTTAATTTTTCCCCTTGCTATGTCTTTTTTTTTTAAGATTTTATTTATTTATTAGAGAGAGGAGAAGGGAGGGAGAAAGAGCAATGTATGGTTGCCTCTCACATGGCCCTCATTGGGGACCCGGCCTGCAACCCAGGCATGTGCCCCGACTGGGAATCGAACCGGGACCCTCTGGTTCCCAGCCTGTGCTCAATCCACTGAGCCACACAAGCCGGGCTCCCCTTGCTATGTCTTAAATACTACCTTACCTGGCAGCTCTAGGTTATAATGACATCGGAGTTTGTATACCCTATTTCCAAGGGGAGATACGGCTCTCTACCCAGGTATCATTAAGCTTAGCTTCCTTTGAGTTCCCTGATGCATTTGACAGACTGCTCATTAAAATCTGGGATGTTGACTCTCGTGTTTATCAATGATGATTGTATCAGTAGACATACAGGTCAGACTTTGATGCATTTGATTGTACTATAGTAGGTGTAATGTGCATTTGGTTCATAATTTTGTTGTAGTTAAGGTTTCCTCCAAGTATAGTCTGAAACTAGGGTTTTGGTGTGAGTAGTTGATTTTGGGACCAATACGAGGAAGAAAGAATGAGGAAATGGGTGTGATCTCACCCATAAGAGGAACCTAATGAACAAAACAAACAAACGAGCAAAATAGAACCAGAGGCAGGGAAATGAGGAACAGACTAACAGCAGCCAAAGGGGCGGGGGAAGAGGAATAAGGGTAGAAAGAAGGGAAAGGGACAAGTCAAAGAACAGGTATGAATGGCCCACGGACATGGACAACAGGGTGGGGATTGACTGTAGGAGCGGGGGGTGGGCTGGGCAGAAGAGAGCAAAGCGGGAAAAACTGGGACAACTATAATAGAACAACAATAAAATATTAAATAAAAAAATAAAAATGAATAAGGAAATGGGAGTAAGATAAGGATTTAAGAAAACCAACAAAATAACGAGTTGGCCAAGTTATTGCTGTAGGCAGCAAAGCTTGGTTCCACCAGGACCTTCTGAGAAGCATAGAAACATCTCCAAGAACTGCTTGGAAGGTTGGCCCCCCTGGGGTGTTGCTTCTTCTGCCCCTTGGATCACATGGGCAACCCCAGGGTCAGAGAAGATTCTAAGAAAAATCGGGAATACTTGCAATGTGTACTTTTGGGGGACACGCTATCAACACGGTGTGACTAAGCTGGTAACAAACTGCCCGCCTGACCCATCGGGGACTGAAAGCGGAGACGGGTTGAGAGGCTAGGATGTAGACACCAGATGCGTCTGCTACAAAGCCCTGACCTGAAACGGTTTAGGAAACAAGGCCATCCAGGGAACCTGAAGACGCAGGCCACAGAGAGCACAGGGCTTAGCTGGGACTGTTAGACAAGAAAACACACGAATGGCTCTCTGACCCTTTGGTTTTAGGTAAAAGTCTTTTGCCATCGTGAAAAGAGCACTGAGCAAGGCATAGTCTTGGACACCAAGGCTCTGAATATTTCCCTCTGAGGAGGGGATAGAAGCAGAACTTCTGTGGTTGACACCTTTGTAGTGGGGAGAAAGTTAAAAATATATTTTTTCTGATGAAATAGTATTCATCATATACAGTAATGTTTCAGATGATGAAAGGTGGAAGTAGACTGGAGTCTATGCTTTTGCGCTTCTATTACCAATAGACAGTTCTCTCCCTCCATCCTCGCCCTCTCCCCTCTGCCCTTGCCCCTAATTTGTCATTCATATTTTATTGATGATCATTGTTTTTTACTGTTTTTGGATGACCGGGTGAATACGTCTCACCCTACCCATGGTACTTCCAAGATGAAAAAAATATTCATAGTGGCCATTATTAAAGAGACAGGTATAGTCTTTATCAGGAAAAAAATCTTCAACAAACCTAATCACCATTTGAATAAATGTAAAGAGTGGCCAAGTTTTGGTCTGTTAATAAATAGGGGGCAGGTAGAAATTTCTGGAGCATCAGAAAGACAGCTCCAGAGTGGAGCAGGCATTAAATTGATAAAAGTCCAGAGGCTGCCCAAGCCTGCAAGAGGCAGGTGGTAACCAACACATCAGCCAGGCAGCACCAGATTCGGCTCACAGGGAAAACAGTCTTTTACAGAACTTCGCTAGCCTCCTGCTCAGTCACCTTTGTACCAAAAGGGACAGCTTCTGACTGAGCTTCCGATACAACAGCAATGGACCCAATCTTCTCTCCAAAGCTGATCCACTATCTAACTTGTATGAGTCTAATTCCTTACTCTGTAAATGAATTAATAGTCCTCCCAAACAACATAAGGATGTGTTAAACATGTGTGTGTGTGTATATACATATATGTGTGTATATATACATATATGTATATATACGTGTGTGTGTGTGTCTGTATACACCTTTGTGGTTTTCTTTCTTGAGGAGTAGTGGACAGAATCAACTTATGGCTATTGTCATTAAAATTCAAAACAGCACTACTCTCTTATCCAATCCCACCTTTCCCTCTGGGATTCTCCCTTTGATATGTAGCTTTTCACCAATGAAGTAAGTGAGCTAGTATGGCATTCTCAGGACCATTTATAAAGCTCCAGGATACAAGTACAAACTCACAATCACCAGTTTTGACTGTGCACATGACCAGTGTGACCAGTCTCTCATTCATTGTAGGGTGGAAGTCTGCAGAACATGCCTTTTTTTTTCAGAGAGAGAAGGGAGGGAGAAAGAAAGGGAGAGAAACAGCAATGTATGGTTGCCTCTCACATGGCCCCCACCAGGGCACCTGGCCCACAACCAAGGCATGTGCCCCGACTGGGAATCGAACCGGGACCCTCTGGTTCCCAGCCCACACTCAATCCACTGAGCTACACCAGCTGGGCGAGAACATGCCTTTCTTGAGGAAGATCCTGTCTGGATGGACTTAACTACTAGCCTTATTCATGACATCGACCTAAAACACAAGTATTGATGATGAACAAGAAATAATTCTACCCCCAACCTGCTAGGCTAGGGTGCCTTTCTGCTGAAAATTAGAATCAAACCCTCCGGGAGGGGAAAAACAAAAAACAAAAACTTGACTCTACATGAATCTAACCTAGTTATTTATGTAAACTAAGTGGACTGAATCTAGAAATTTATATACAAGTAAGAGAAGATGCAGCATCAGTTGTGAAAACAGCTAAGGAATTCTACAATGGGAAATCTTAATGATCCTGAGCCAAAAGTATGAGTTATTTTAGTTCCCTAAAAAATGTTTATCTGAAAAGAAAAAAAAACCCAACCAACACAAGGCCTTAACTCCCTGCTGTAGAATCTGCTCCTATAGATCCATGACATGGCGAGGCCAGTAAGAAGATACTGGGCTGCCCGGCTGGTGTAGCTCAGTGGATTGAGCGGGGGCTGGGAACCAGAGGGTCCCGGTTCGATTCCCAGTTGGGGCACATGCCTGGGTAGCGGGCCAGGTCCCCAATGAGGACCATGTGAGAGGCAACCATACATTGTTCTTTCTCCCTCCCTTCTCCTCTCTCTGAAAATAAATAAATAAAATCTTAAAAAAAAATAAAAAGAAGATACTGGGCTTATCTTTTTAGCCATTTCTCCTCCCTCAGAGGGGCAGAAGGGACGTGAGATGAAATACTGTGTACTGTTCAAGGAGTCTGTGTGAGTAAGAGGGGTATGTGACTGATGGTTTAGCTTCTAGAAGTCAGTGGAAAATGCAACATGTGCTTGATTGGCTAAAGTGTGGTATTAGGGGAATAAAAGGGTAAATAGAAAATTGACAGATTTATTGACTATAAAAGCAGTGGCTACAATAATACGTGTTATTACCATAAACAGCGGGTCCTACATTAAGTGACTCCATGCTTCTGAGGTTTTGCAGTTTGTTTCTGGATAATATGTTATTTTTTCCTATTCCTCGAAGTTGATTGCCACTTATTATACTTATTAAAATGCCGACTGGCAGTATTTTTCAAAGTGTAATACGCTAGCCTTTCATGCATGAATTATGAATTTTTTGACCTTGGCTGCTAATGCGTGTGCAGGTAAGAACATGATGTGTACCCATGCATACGTGTGTGTGCCCATTTATGAGTGAATATATGTATTTTCCACTTCCGGAAATACAGTTTTTGTCTATTAGTTGGGGTTAGCAAGTAACTGAATTCTAGGAACTGCACATATATTGTCATCTTGATGATATTCATTTAAGAGAATCTTGGCTTTGGTGTGTGAGTTTTTGTGACTTAGTGGTGACCAATGTTTCATATTGTTTTATAATTTTTAAGTGTATTTTGAAATAGTTAAGTCATAGAAAAAGTCATTAAAATAATGTAACAGATACATATGTACATCTCATCCAACTTATGCTATGTTACCCAAATAAGTGATATATTACCAGAAGAACTGGATTTTCCCTGTTGATGCCTCTTGGATCAAAATTCATGTACTTCCATGGGTAATTACTGCCTAGGATGCGGTGGATTTCTTTAGAATTTTATTAGGTATATATGTTTACTTGAATAATATTTAATATTTTAAACTTTTTATAAGAGAGATACCCTTTGTATCCTTCTGAAAGTTGCTTTCCTCATTCAGTATTAAACTTGGATTTTCATCTAACTATGGGGATACATGTAGCTCTGGGCCAGTGAATTTTGCATTGCTGTATAGAATACTATGGGATAGATAAGCAATAACTGAAACATTCTCTCAATGATTGGCATTTGGTTTCTTCCTATTTTTGCTGTCACAAAATCACTCCTAATAGTAGTTAGTGTTGTGTTTGTATCTGTGTGCATATGTGAGTTCCTCTAGTACCTGGACCTCGGGGTAGAATTTCTGGGCTGTGGGATACACATAACATTGATAGATATTGCCAAGTTAATCTCTAAATTTTGTACAAATGTATACCCCTAGTATCTGTATTTTTACCATAAGTAATATGACCAGGTTTTAATGTGCATGTCCTAGATTACTAGTGAATTTGAGAAAACTTTATACATATACATACATATGCTTACGGGCTTGCAGATTTTTCCTGAGTTTGAGGGAAGAACCAACTGCATGAGCACAAGGTGGTGGTGGGCTGCTACTGTGGGGTAGATAGGAAGCCTGCCCACATCCTGGACTCGTCCCTAATGGCAAGCAAGAGTCATCTGCCATGGGAATGGCAGGGTGGGACAAGAGGGGAGGGAGAGTGATCAGGATATATGAGGTTTGTCCCCCAAAAGTCCAACGATTGTTAATATAATGGGAACAGTTTGCACAACATCGATGTAACCTGGCAGCCAAGGAGAGTGGACTGGAATGCACACGTATGAACAATGATGACTTTGTTGTACTAGTCAGTGGGGGCGGTACATGCATTTGAGTGAGCATGTGTACTGTGTGGTCGTCACACTCAAAATGACTGAGCAAGTAGAGCAACGAATCTGCATTCAATTTTGCGTTAAGCTTGAACATTCTTCTGTAGAAACTATTCGGATGATTCAGAAGGCTTTCAGTGACCATGCAATGAGTGCAGTGCAAATAAAAGTGTGGCACAAACACTTCAAAGATGGTCGAGAATCTGTTGAAAGTGATCCATGTTCTTGAAGGCCTGCAACAAGCAAATCACCCGAGACTTTTATCGTGTGCGGGTTGCCACCAGCAAACTTCGGCGACCGACAGTGCAAGAACTAGAGGCTGATCTGGGGATTCCAAACGCTACTGTGTCCCAGATTGTGACGCAGGACCTTGGCACGAAATGTGTCATGGCAAAAAATGTTTTCCGCAGCTTCTGCTACCAGAGCAGAAGGAAGATCGTGCTGTAGTTGCTAAGGACTTGATTCAAACCGCTACCAATGAACCAGATGTCCTCAAGAAGGTCATAACTTTGAAGGGGACTGAGGCATCATTGTCCTACATTTCTTGTGTCTTCTCTCTTCTTCAATGAATGTCTCTATTTTTTCACAGTGCATGGCTAGGTACTTTTTGGACAGACCTTGTATAATATCCTCTCAACAGCAATCATGAGAGAAAATTTCCCTAGGATGACACCCTCGATGCTATCGGAACTAGAGTTCAATAGTTCACCGTTGAACTATAGCCATATCCTTCAAATATTATATGACCTAGAATAACAATTCAATTAATATGATATCCCTACTCAACCACTTAGTTCTGCGAAGGTAGAGGGAAAGGAAATGGCAGAGAATGTGTGCACAGAGTATTCCTAACTCATTGAATTGAGTGAGATATAATTAAGTATAATAATACATAAAGTGCTCAGCCCTAAAGTTGAAAAAGAATATTCACTGAAGAAATGTAAGCTTGAAAAGATTTTTTTAAAGGACAGTAAAGATAACTTATATTAAAAGTAATATGTCACAGTATTTCATGAGGTTACATAAGGACATCTTGCCTTAGCCCCACTTCATTCAGCGCCTCCAGGCTATTTTGAACTTGAGAACAGACAATCCAGCTTACTAGAAGTGTGTGTAAAGTGAGAGTAAATAAGTGTTGAAGTTAGTCTGGGTAGATTTCCTCTGAGTCAAGAGCTGGGGATAGATAGTGGCACTTTGGTCAGTCAGAGATATTTCGACAACTTAGTTTTCAATCTTGGCCACGTTCCAGATGGGCGGTGACCTGAGAACAGACAAAGTATGGATTTTTCCCTTTCTTCCTTATCCATGTTAGCAGACTCTCACAGCTTACTCTCCAAAAATAAGGCGTAGTCTGGAAAGGTACTACAGAGAGGTTTGTTTTCTCCCCAACAAGCCAAGGAGTGGATCTGCTAAGACTTTTTACAAACTCAAAGAAAGAATAACTACTAGTTCGACATCTAAGGGTTTACTGGATATGGCCACAAAATTTATATTCCAGAAATAGAGATGTGATTTGATGCCTATAACAACTTAGCAACAATCTGTGATATCAAAAGTATGATCAGACATCAAGGTTTGAGTCTCAGGATATCTTTCCAATTTCAGAATACATATTTCCAATCAATAATATATACTTAAATGGTAGCTAGGCCATGGAGGTGGTTCAGACAGACCCTGACTAATAGTATGTGCCTGACGACTGGATTATTTTGGTGTTAGGAGAAAGAAGAAAATAGTGTTTTCCCATTTCTCTTTATGAGTCTTACGTTGCCCTTTTTGCTCTTATTGTAAGGTTATCTGTATTTTCATGCTGTCCCAGATCCTCCATGCCTTTCCCATCAAAACTCTGAAAGTCTGAATCCTCAGTGAGATTGAGATAATGTTAAAAAATGTTAAAAATTAGTGATTGAACGAATTCACACTAACATGAAAATTTCTTAAACCTTCCAAAGGAACTTGAATTCTTAAAACATAGCTTTGATAAGCTCACTGAATCTCCAGTATCAGAATTTCAAGCACTTAGGTAGGAAATTCAATCAATGTCTGATGAGATAGCTCTAGGGAAGGGAGATGATTTAGATGCCACTGCCTTGGGAATTGCTTTTCATAGTCTATTCTCTCCCACCAATAGAGACTTTAAAAATTCTCAAACAACGTCTCCTTCCCATAATAGTGGAAGTTATATCTACAGAGAGCTTTTGAAATAGTCATGTTTTTATACCAGAGACTGGTATGTCAGGCCTTCTTTCAGAACATAAAAATGATCGGTTTTGAAATATTTGTGTTTTGTGTATTTTTATCTTTTGAAATGAGTTGTTTGGGCTTTGTTTTTTATCTTCCTGGTAGAATTAATGGAAAAGGATAATTAGTAGACTCCAAAAAGGAAACAACTCATCCTTTATGTTCCCTTTCATTCTGCCTCCACCAATCAATAAGAAATAAATGGGAAAGGGATGAAAGAAGCACAGAATTAATTATTTATCCTGGATTTTTACATAGAAGGAAAGCTTTAAAAAGAGACTGACCAAAAAGAGAGAGAGAGAGAGACTTACCTCTGTGTCCTGCAGTAAAAATGAATATTGGAAGGGAAGGATGTTATCTGCAAAAGCAGGGGAAGATTAACCTTAAAGTTAAACAAATAGAATCAAGTTCCATGTGGTCATAAAAATGTATTGGACACGATTACAAATTCTGGTCTTCGAATCAATAAGTACCTGATTCTGGAAATAAATGGTTTTAGAGATAGCAATGTAAGGAGTATCATGCCATAAGGTTCTGAAATCTAAATTATATTGTTGGTTACATAGTTGAGTGATTCCATGCTTACTCAGGACTTGATGAGAAGACGACCTGCTATTGACAACACAATGACATGTGTCCTTAAACTGTTCTAAGTCCCGCGGGAGATCGCTGGTCCATAAGAAATAGAAAATTATTCTTGCTTACCCTTTAAAGATTCCTTTGAGTCACCCAAGCCTTCTCATTGATGGAATCTCATTACTATGCCTGTGCTGAAGCCTTGTAAACTATGCCTGTCGTTCTCCGTTCTGGCCTGTTCAGCTCAGAGCCTTCTCTGCACCAGGCTAATTTGAAAGAAGCATTTGGGTTTCTACTTCCCTTTAGTCTTCACTTCTCAAGCATCAGAATTCTCCAAACACACCATTTTTAAAAAAGAAACCTCCTTACAGAGCTGTTCTGTTCTTAAAACTGGTGGCAGCGATCTGGCTTTAAACCAGGCTGCAGTAGGGAACTCCATTCACAAATGGAGCGCTTAGTCTGTTCATTGGTTCACAAAGACTTATGAAGCCCCCACTTCTGCTAAGTACTTGGTTCATTGCTGGATGGAGAGCGGTGAACAGAATAGACAGTCTCACTTCCTAGGCAGCCTTTCACCAAGTCACATTTTGGACAATAATGACAATATTGAGGATGCTAGGGAGTGAGGAGGGTGTTTGCCTTCCCGGTGTCCACAGGGCAGGCCTTGGGAAGAAGTGGCATTGAAGTGGAAGCCAAAAGGATCAGGAAGAATTAGAGATGCTGAGAGTGGGGAGGGGGATGCAGAAAGCAGAGCTGATGAGAATGCTCTGAGGCGGAGGAGAGCATGACCCGTTAGCAGAAAAACCATTCTTTACAGCCCATGGGCGGAGAATGTGGTCAGGAGCGCTAAGGGTGAGACTGTAGACAAAAGAGTCCTTCAAATCATGGGGAACTTTGTAGTCACGCCAAGGAGTTGGTCATTTACCTCGGGGCCATGAAACAAATTTAAGTTAGGGAGTAACATTTGCATTTCAAAAATACTTTCTCTGCCTGTAACTGTAAAAATAGATCTGAGCCTTGCGAGATTGGATGCAGGGATTCTAGTTAGGAACTTGCTATCTGATTCCAGCAACATAGTAGCCCAAGATAGCCAGAAATAAAAATATTTCTAAAAATCTAGACATTCTGAGTAATTTAAGTAAATATGTGTGATCATAAGAAGTCCAGATGGCAGAAATGAAAGAGCTGAGGTCCCAGAGAAGCCACCAAGTGAGCCTGCCTGGGGGAGTTTCAATGACTCAGTCATTTGCAGGCTTGGGTTCTAAAGCCCAGGTAGCGAAGAAGGTCTCCTGGTTATGAATGAGGTGAGAAGCTGGAACTAAGATACAGAAGCCTCAGTGAAAGAGTGAAGACAAGTTAAAATCTGCCCATTAGCAGAGAGATCCAAGAAGCAACTTGGAGTCCTTGTCTTTCTAAAGATGGTCTTGAGAAGGAGGAGATGAGAGAATCATTGTCGTCCTTCTGTTACAATTAAGCAACGGATGCAGAAAGAACAGGGGTTGGTCCAGTCACATGGCCAGTTAGAGGCAAATTTGGGACTAACCCACACTAGTGCTCCTTTGTCTAAAATGAAACGAGGGCTGTGAGTTTGAGAAACGGGAGGGATCTGTGAGGGGAAGGTATTTGGGACCAAATACAGTGTCAGTGAATTCATACTTGCTATGGTTTCTGACCGTGCAAGTTAAGTCATGGGAAACAGCTTCTAAAACTGATAGATATTGAATGGAACAAATTAAGAGTCCAAATATGCTCCTTCCCATAAATACCTACTGGATGATTTACTTCACCATATGTGAATAATGTTCTGGTTTTAATCAGCAACATATTGCATAATGAACGCTTTCCTTTGACCTGGTTCATTAAAATCAATTGATAAACATGGCTGTATTTTTACAACGTAATTGCAACATTTATTAATGAAGGCATGAAATGGCCTTTCACAGTTACATGTCTTCCAATGAAGATTTTATAAACATATTTAATAGTATTTTATGGGGTCCTGGGTTGAGACCTGATATTGCATTTTAAATGAAGATCAGGATGATATAGGTTGAAAAAAGTGATGGTAAATATACATTAAGAAATGTATATATATAATATAAATACATATCAAATATATGCATATGCATATACATATTCTGTAGATTGAATTCTCCATTGCTTGAACAGTCACTAAAAATATTAGCAGCGATAATCATTTATAGTCTTATTTTATATGCTTTATAGACTTCTATAACAGCCATCGCCTGTAGAACTTCCCAGGTGCCAGATACAGTTTTAGGCCTTTCAAGTGCATCAGCTCATAAAGCGCAGGGAACGAATGATTTACAAGTAATTAGCTTATAGAGGACTTCTCGTTCCGTGTGCGCGGGACCCCCCACACAACCCCTATGAAAAGGAAGCCACTGGGAGAAAATGGTACATTTTCTCCAAGGTCAGACTTAGAAACATAAAAAGTGCGGGAAAGGAGTTTAGAAGGCCTGATTAAGAAGAGACTTACGGGCTATGGGGCCCCTTCGATGTCCCTTCCTGTGCCTTCAACCCTTGTATCACACGCACTGGTGCCTCATATAAATTTCCACACCCTGCAAAGCTGCCCAGGATGTTCACTTCCGCTGATTATACTCTTAAGATTTGTCATTAAGAAATGTACTTGCAGTCACAAGGATCTGCTTTCAAAATGCTACTTCCCCAGCCTGTTCGAGTATAAATCAAATAAAAACTATTGTGGATTCAGTCAAGGGGAAGTAGCCTTCTTACCACCTGTGGGAAGAAAGTTAGAAAGGGTAAGGTCTATGGCATCAGGGAGGGCAGAGAAAAGGTGAAGTGAGTGACAGTGATGGGGAAGTAAAATGTGCTTTTTCAAATAGGCTGGTCCAGAAAGGCCTCAGCAAGGTGAGGCTTGAACTTGGTAGAGAGTAAGCCTTGTGAATGCTGGGAAAAACGTTCTAGGCAGGGGGGAGAAAGAGAGGAGCTGGCCTGGTTTGTTGGGGGAACAGCCAGGGTCCAGGGTCAGGGTGGGGTGGGTGGAGGAGGAGACACTGGGGAGGAAGAGAACTCCTCCCCAGTGTCTCCTCCTGGAGGAGTCATCTGGGAATAGTAGCAGGAGATCATGCAGTCCTGAAAGGTACTGTAAGGATTGTCATTCTTAGTCTGTGTGAGGTGGTAACACGTTTTTCACGATCACTGTGGCAGTTTTGCTGGGCCACAAATAACTTTAGGGCCGAAATAACTTTAGGACTGTATACATGTAACTGCTCCTTCACTGTTAAGGAGCTGAAATGACATTTGGCCCTTGGAAGGCAACTGTGAGACTGATGTGGCCCCCAGTGACAATGAGTTGGACACCCCTGCTAAGAGTCGAGGGTAGAAATAAGTCAGACTGCTGCAGGCAATTGCAAGCATCTGGTGGGAGATACTGGCGCTTCTACCAAAGCAGCACTGCATTGGCTGAAGTGGTTAGATTTGCCTAACGGTCAGAGGTGCGGTGTGAGAAAGAAGAATCTACACTAACTAGATTGTTGGCTTGAGAAACTGGAGCCATTAGGTTCCTATTATCTGAGATGAGGTAGGAAAAGGTCTTGGGGAAAAGCTCAGGAGTTCAGTGTTATCCGTGTAGCGACTGAGATGTCAGTAGCTATCCCAGTGGGAATTGTGAGAAGAGAGGTGAAAATGGAAGCAACAGTGACTCAAGTTATGTGCAATCTTAAGAGAGTCGCAGGATGGCCAGAAAATGCTGGGCAAAGTATTTGCCCTTATATGTTGTACTATGAAATTGGTGGCACATGGAGCACTTGGGGACAGGATATGACAGTCTTAAGTAGGTTGCTGAAGATGGGCCAAACGTTTCACTAGGACACAGGAACCTAGAGAGAAAGGCAAGGAAGCAAAGATAGAAGAGCATTGAAGACAAGCTTCAACCATTTTAAATATTTCTCCGAAAGAAAAATTTTTTTCAATCCCTGTCTTACACCTCCCCTCTGCATGTCATAGATTCCTCCTGTCCCACCCAGCTTTCCAGAATCCACACTAATACCATTAGTTCAGTTTCTGAGGATCCTTTGTCTCCCAAGAAATTAAGTTGTTGGTAACAGTGTTCAATGGATAATCCCAAACAATGCCCGCCTCACTTGAGAATACAGAATGACTTAGTTTTTAAGAACAACGTCATCCCTCATCAGGCAGTTCAGTTCAGGTCTGAAATTATCTGGCGCCTTCAAAATCATTTCCTGATTTTTTCCTCACATAGTTGCCACTCGTCCTTAGAGAACAAGTATTTGCTGCAAACAGGAGGTCAAGGGGCTTCACCATGGGGTTTTAAGGGTAAGTCTGTGTCCTTCCCAGAAGTTCCTGGCCTTCAGGGAATACAATAGTCTGCCATTGATAGATTTTGTGACGACTCAGAGTTCTCCCTCCGCTCCTACTATCTCCAAAATTTCTATTTTTCTTTAATATATTAATTAGAATTTTGTATGGGGAGAACATTTTGACACCTCTGAAGATAATTGGAGACATCCTGGGGAGTTGAAGAGCCTGAATCAGGAATCGCTTCTCTATTTTCATCTGAAAACTAAGAAGATCGACACAAGAAAAATAAATGACATATATGGATTCTTGGGTGACTGAAAATTAAATGGTTTCTATTGAGGAGCTGCATGAAAACACAGATAATTCATGAGACAGAATGAACAACCCAGTTCCAATAATCAGCTGAACAAGGTAAGATGGCAATTTCAGACCGCAGAGTGGTATACAAGCTGACCTTGTTCCAGAAAGAACACACGGCGACAGGATCTAAGAGACATTATGCAGTTACCTTGCCCTGAACAGAAGTGCCAGGATGCACAGTAGGGAAGATTTCCCAATTTTCCAGCAGAAATGATGGAAGGATTGTTATTATCAACCGAGTGCTGCTTGACTTCTCCTTAAATGTAAATATGGATCTCCATTATTCATGGCACTCTATAAGGACATATATTTCACTCCCCGTGTCTCCGCCACGGCACTAGTCAGAACCCCATGGCAAATGAAAAATTGCTAAGCTGGAACATGATTTGCAGAACTATGGACTTTTATTTTGATGACTTCTAGCAAATGTCAAAAATGTAACAATTTAGTTTATTTTGTGGATTTCCTTTGGCTGGGACCTCAGCCTTGCTAAAAATCAAGTACAGTAACTCAGGCAATGAAGCTAATTTTGACGCGAAGGGAGAGAGAAAAAGGGTGCCGTAATTCAAACCTATGATCAGCCCCAAGAGTCACTCATTAGATATAAAACCCAGGAAAACACATAATGAGATGCGCAGCTCCCTGCTCATGCTGACCAGGCTTCCATTTCCTGCCTTCTCCTCTCCTCCTACAGCGCTTGCCGTTGCTGCTTTTAGGCTGTGAGCAGATCTGATCAAAGAAGAGAGTGAGTTGTGCTTTATAATTATAAAATGATATCTGAGGGGAGATGAGAACCCCTAAAATAAAAATTTTGCCATAGAAAAACAATTCTAAGGATCATCCAGTTCAACTCCTTCATTTTATGGATGAGAAGGTAAAAGTCAAAAGAAGCGGAATGGCCTGCCTGAGATAGTAAAGCTGGTTCGATGGAATGCCACTGAGCCATAAAACCAAGGAACTGTTTACACCTGCCACGAGGGAGATGGGTCTCCAGGAAGTTGCACTGAGTAAAAGAAGCCAATCCCAAGAAGAGCCTAGTCAAGGAACATGCACGAATGACCCGTGGGCATGGACAACTGGGTGGGGATTGCCTGTGGGAGCCGGGGGGGGGGGGCGGGGGGTGGCTGCGCAGTGGAAGGCAAAGGGGGAAAATTGGGACAACTGTCATAGAATCACAGTAAAATATTTAATAAAAAAGAAGCCAATCCCAAAAATGTTTGGGCTTTTCTATCTACGGTACAATTTCACTGATACAACTTTCTTAAAATGACAAAATTGTGGAACTGGAGGAAAAGTCGTGGTTGCCGGGGTTGAGGGATGTACGTAGGTGTCCCTGATAAAGGTCAGTGGGAGAAATGCTTGCGGTGACGGAGATGCCCTGTATGTTGCCTGCATCAATGTCAGTATCGGAGTTCGATAGTATCGGTCTGCGAGATGTTACTGGTGGGAGAAAGTGGGTAAAGGGAGTATGTGGGATTCTCTGTATTATTTCTTCAAAATGCATGTGAATGCATACAGCTATTTCAAAATTAGAAAATTAATTTTAAAAGCGCTCCTTTCAAAACAAAGCTGTGACAATCATTCACAAAAATATTTCCTATATCTTAATTAGGTGGTAGTTACAAAGTTGTATAGGTTTGTCAGTATTATTAAGCCGCATACCTAGTATCTGGGCACTTACTGTGTACAAATTATAGCTCAATTTAAAAAAAGAAATCCAGTATCTGCAGTACAATTGTTCCTCCAACATGTAGACCTGAAAAGAAATACGGATAAACCTTTTTGCGAAAAGATATTTTCCTCTGACTTGCGCTCTTAGTCAGGAGCAACAAACGTTCTGTTTGCATGCTGTCACCAGCCCCTAAAACAAGGCGAGTCGGAGACACAGTGCGATGGAGTGCATGGGGAGCGAGACTCCAGCACAGTGCCCGCTCCGGGGCCGGGGTGGGGCATCTCAAAAATGGCCTCCGTCCATGCCTTCCTTTCTACACGGTTGCAGACCGTGAGTAAAAGGATGGTGAAGTAGCCCTGGAATGAAACGATGGGGTGGAGCAATGCGAGCATGAGACCAAATGTGGATGACTAGCTGCAGAGTTCGAGTTTTGGAGGGTCCGAGGTTTGGGACTGTTAAGGACAGACTTTGCTTATGGAAAACTGACCCCTAGTTCACCCAGGCTTGCCTCAGCCTTCCTATGTCAGTCGCGTTACCAATGATTTGTGCCAGTGTTCGGAGCAGACATGGAGTCAGAGGCTCCAGGATCGTTGGGAGAGTGAGAAAGGGAGGTTCTGGAAGAATCTGAAGGGATTTAACTTCAATCGGGTGATCTTGCTGGGGGTCTGTAGGCCCCAAAGCTTGCCCTGTTGTCTGGGCAGCTACTGGTTCCCCGACCCCGTGTGCTCACATGTTGTCATCTGCAGGCAACGAGTGTCTGCCTTTTCCTCCCGCCCCTCCCGTCACTACCTCTTCATGACAACTGCCCCCGACTCGATGCTGCCATTCAAACAAAGGGCCCTGGGAGAGGAGTGTGATCAACTTGTCCCGGTTTGCCTGGCACGGTCTCAGTTTTAGCATTGACTGTCCTGTGTCTCAGAAACCCCTCTCAGTTCCGGCCACTCCGGGGACAGCTAGATACCCTGGGAGATGGTCACGGTCAGAGGTCACCACAGGTCATATGTCACCGAAAGGTTTCCCACAGTGTCATTTAAGCTGATGAATTCACCCCGGTTCAGACTCGGAAATTTGAGTTTGCTTTCCCGCACTGAAAGAAGAACCATCTTAAGGGAAGACTCACATCATCCATGTTTGCTGAAACAGACACAGAGCCAGATGCCACCGGCCAGCTGGCTGTGGCAGGGAGGGCATTGTCTCCTCGTGAGGAAGCTTCACGCAAAAACAAACGATTGTCCAACACTTATCATGTGAGCAGAGAACCAGAAGAAAGGACCCACAATTTATGACCCTCACAGAGTATGCCAAAGCAGAGACAAATGTGCTAGCGTCCACAAGTGAGGACACACACATGTAGACACACACACATCACTCTTTCTCACACAAGCACTAACCGGAAAGTTTCACTGAACCACTCTCACCCTGGCAACTCCTGCTACCCTCAGATACTTTCTATTTCAGTCTGTTATCCTGTTTCATTTAAAAAATATTGGTCATTTGGAAGTTTGAGAAACACTATGATCAAACATGACAATCAGATGTTTGGAGCCTTTCCCCACCCAGGTGCAAGTACCGCGGACTAGCTTCCTACTCCCTGAAGGGCACCCACTTCCCACTCAGCCCTTCTGCACATGCACGTCAGTGTGATGGAAGTTGTGCTGAACTCTGCAATCCGGCATTTCAGGTGCAGGCTTCCCCCCAGTTCTCCCTCCACATGTTCTCTGTGTGTGATCATGTGTGTGTGTGTGTGTGTGTGTGTGTGTGTGTGTGTTCCTACATTCATTTGTTTTCCAAGTTCTTAGGAAGCATGGCGCTCATGCCCCCAACCAACAGCCTACCATTGTCAACTAATAACTCATTTTCTAGGATTTGACAGTTAAGCAAGTACATTGCTATATGTTATTTATTTCAGTGACTATCCATGAAATAGACCAAGCAAGTATTATGGCCTTCGGGTCTTACAGATAGAGAAACTGAGGCTTAAGGAGATTGGTTGCCCCAAAATGGCACAGCCGGTCAATGACAGAGATTCAATCTGCTGATAGGGTCAGCAGCAAGACTGCAGGAGGAAGACTTGGTGCGCTTTGCATTATTTCACGTCACACTAGGCATCTATCTCGGCAGCCTCTTCTATTTGCCCCCCTCACGTTTCTGCAAAGAATACCCCCTTGTGCATCAGGACCTTGTCCTAAGGAGGAAAACAAGGAGAACTCAACATCTTTCAGGGTCCAGCTTCTGTTCCCATGCCAACCACCCCCTTTGTTGTCTTACCTTCGATCCCTTCTACATCGCCACCTCTCTCCCACTTCACGGCCCAGTATACCACAGTTCTCCCCCCACTTCCCTCCCACAAATGTCTTCCTTTCTGTTTCTTAATCAGTTCTCAGCAGTCTGCTTTATTTATGCAATCATGGTCAGGGACAGCACTTTCTGGCATCAAAGGTGATCTAAGCTCACTACAGACCATCACTGACTTCTCAGTTATGTGTCAGGTCACATGGAATTTCCAAGATACTCCAGAAGTAAGAAATGCCACATAGACTGCTGGGCTGGTTCAATAAATGCCAGCCAAGATGGCAAGCAAACCATTTGGTAAATTGTCCTGAACCACCCCCTCCCTTACCCGTATGCTTGTCTGTCATTCCTGGTCATGCGCACTGCTTGCCAACTTACTTTTACTGGGAACCTTCAGGTTTCTAGTTTTTTCTATCAGAAGGGCCTCTCATGGGGATGGCTTGTTGCTGCCCTCCCCGTCGCCACCTCCAGGAGGTATGACAAACCTGATGTGCAACTCCATACCCCTCTTGATAAGTATGTACATCCTGGAATTTAATTTTTGCAGCTGCTTCTGGGCTTCCCACCCTGGCTTTGTCGTACCAGACTAGGCCTTCAATGATCTTGAGGACAAATGGGAAATCCACAAAGTAACATTAGCTTTAATATAAAAATACATGAGGCATTTTCAGGGGACAAGAATGATGTCATCAAATCAAATTATATTAGAACTTTGCAACTTCAAGTTGCTCATGCACCATTCTTTTACAGGACCATGACTCTAGCATTTGCAGACAAGGGAATGTTGTATGGCGAGTCGGAACGTATTCATAATAACAAAGGAAAACTGTGGATGTGTGGAAAATACACAGACTGAGTGTCAACATATAGGGGAGTCTTTTGCGGGCCAGGAAGCTTTATCAGTGTGTGCATTTACATGGTTAAGGGACTGAGTAATGGCATCTTTATTGTCTGAAGCAGAAGGGGGGAAGTGTTGCTCACGCTTTGATTTCAAAATGGTGGCGCTATCAGAAATGCAAGCTGTGCATTCTCAGGAAGGCTCCCGTCCTAGTGTGGGAGTTCTCTTTGCCTCCTAGCTCAGTAAAGAGAAGACCAGACTCAGGCCAGAGGAAACTAGGTCTCCAGGGATATATAGGATGTAAAATATTGAGGCATATGACCTCAAAATGTTCTGTGACATGGCTGCATCTTCCCACGTAAGCGAAGTTACAGTTCAAACTTGCAAGCCAGCCTCTGGTCAGAGCATACCCAAACCCGAGATTTTCTTCAGGAAACTCAGAAATTTTTAAATAAACAAACAAAAGAACAACAATAGGAGCAACAAAACTCTTCATGTTTGTATCTTGATGTGATTTAACACATTTTCTTTTTTTTATTTTTAAGATTTTATTTATTTATTTTTAGACAGAAGGGAAGGGAGGGAGAATGAGAGGGATAGAAACATCAATGTGTGGTTGCCTCTCACATGGCCCCCACTGGGTACCTGGCCTGCAATCCAGGCATGTGCCCTGACTGGGAATCGAACCAGCGACCCTTTAGTCTGCAGCCTGTGCTCAATCCACTGAGCTGATTTAACACATTTTCATTTGTCTGGTAGATCACTTAGGCATCTTTGCCTGGTAGGAGGTAAAGAAATAGTTTTAAGTAAAAACGTGCATGTATGCTTTAAGCTCATTATGCTGTTAAATAATTTAATATAAAGTTTGATTAAAATACAGTAGTCATAATTCATAAAGACAGTTTTTACTTTTCACTGTTTATGTGTGATACAGGCATTTAATGTATTTTAAATTAATTTCTAAAGAAAATGTATAATTAATTACAATTTAAACTTCAAGTTACATAAATATTTGAGTTGGTGACTGAGTAGACAAACCATCTATTAATGCTGAACTGTGCGTTATGCTGTTAAAATTGGTAAGAATCATCTGGATGACCTGACATTTAGAATTCTTGCATTTTGTATTTCAACACCCACTTTACTTATTTGTATAATTTGGAGTTTGGTTGCTAAATGACAGTCAGTAGAGATTGGCACTGCTTTTTGCAATTGCAAGTAGGCAAACAACACCTGGCAGGTGTGGATGATCTTCATTTTCAATGGATGAAAAGTCACAGTTACATAATTTTCACCACTTAATTTTTCACACGGTCTTTGGGAGTCTTATAGTAATCCTGATGTGCAAATTGAGAATTTGGATCACATGGATGTAACTCGTGGCTCTAAGGGAAGTCATCTTTAGGTTCACTCACAAAACTATTTTTCTTTCTATGCTCCTCACTAACCAGTGCTGAAAACATCAGTGTGGTTTATAAGTCTGCCTTACCCTTCGGTCCATTCTTAAATTAAATTATTTAATTGTAATTGGTTCTTAATAGAAACAGTGTGAAACATATTGCCGATAAGCTCCTTAGGAGCTTTATAAATAAGTGATCGTTTCAGTCACTATTGAGTGTGCTCTTATGATTTCCATCAATCACCATACATGACAAATATCATATAAAATTATTGTGAACTCAGATAATTTGAAACACTTCTCTTCCAAGGGAAAAATAGTCATATAATGATTTTATCTTTCAATCATTTCAAGAGAGAAATAGAAGCCAATACTCTTTTAGTAAGGCTGGGCTTTGTTATGCTGCCATAACAAACAGCCCCAAACTCCCAGTGACTTAATGCACATAAAAATTATTCCTCACTTATGATTTATCTGCAGCACAGGCCAGCAGGGGTTTCTTCTCGTGGTATCCATTCAGCACTTGCCTTATAATCACTACAGATTACTTCTTGCATTTTATTGGCTGAAGCAAGTCACATGACTGCATCAAGGAGGTAGGAAAGCGCAACTGTGTCATATTCCTAAACAATACTGGCAACCACCACACGTACCACAGATGGAACACAGTCATACCTCAGTACTCATTGCCTTCAGAACTCGTCAAACCCTGTACTTGTTGCATTTGGATGAGAAAAAATGTTCCAGCACTCGGCGCTTGTTTGGGACTTGTCACACTTGCTAGACCTTGTCTGAGTTGTGATGCTGCCCCACAAGAATTGCTTCATTGTTCAGCACTCATCGTGAGTTCCAGAACAATTAACAATGCGTACCGAGGTACCACTGTACTTTCTAAGTTGAGACAGGAAAATGCTGCTCTAAAGGACCACTCTTCGCGCATGACAGGTTTGGGCATACCTATGCTGCTGCTGCTATTTTGCAGTTATCAACTCTTTTTGGTTTTGCCTTTTTAGTAAGTCTTCTCCATTAATTTCTCCTTTAGCATTTTTAGCAGCTAAACATGAACAAATGCCTCGTAACTTTTCCAAGCTTTTCAAGTCACTTTTTAATGGGTGTATACTCTCTAATGAGGATTCTAGCTATAAACTTAAATCATTAAGATCGAAAATAGAGCTATCAACACAGATATGACCCACTTTTCTCTGGTAATCACTGGGTGTCTTTGGCTGGTTTTGTAATACTACCTGACCCAAGAGACAATGTTAATGAGGATTTGGCATTTGAAGCTTATTTATGGTCTATTATCTTTATTTTCCTGGTATGTTAAAACTAGCTGTACATCCATACTTCATAATTTTATTTATATAAAGTTCAAACGTGAGCCCAACTCATCTATAGTATCAGAAGTCAGCACTGTTACTCCATTTGGAGAGAAGAGTCTGAAACAGTGAATAGGGTGCAGGATTCTAAGGATTTTTAGAATGTATTTTTTTAAAGATTTTATTTTTATTTATTTTTAGAGAGAGGGGAAGGGAGGGAGACAGAGAGGGAGAGAAACAGCAATGTATGGTTGCCTCTCACATGGCCCCCACTGGGGACCTGGCCTGCAACCTAGGCATGTGCCCTGACTGGGAATCGAACCGGGACCCTTTGGTTCCCAGGCCGCGCTCAATCCACTGAGCTACATATAATGTATTTTTTAATGTGGATGCTGATTACACAGGTGTGTTTATTTTATGTAATGCTGTCCCTGTTATTCAGCACTTTTTGGTATGATATCATATTTCAATGCAAACTTCATCTTAAAAGAACTAATTGACCTTCAATGGCAGTTTTATAACTTCCACGATGGGATTTCATTGTGTAGGGAAGATATATGGAGAAGGACTTGCACCCCTTCCTCTCCTTCTGCTGCTATCCCCCGCCCCCATCTTCTCTGCATAGCACATTTTCTTAATCCTTTCTCCAATCTATTTTGTGTGCATCTGAGGGCGAGGCGTGAGAAAACTGTTGAGGAGGATTCAGGCCAGCCCAATTAGGCAGTCCCCAGACACTTCACACTCTCTGGTCAGTATGCACAAAACCTCTGCCAATTCCTCAAACTCTTGTCGCCGTGTGCGGTTGGGTCTACCCCGGGTACATCAGTGCTTGCTTCTCATCTGTCCCTGAAGGCGCCCACCTCTCTGTGGATATTGGGTTGCTTTGAAAAGTCAGCTTTTAAGTAGTCCAAGGAACTTGTGGATTCATTGGATCCAGCTTTTTGTCACTGTAGGAAAATAAAAGGTGGTAGCAGCACTCCAGCTATCTGTACCTCTGAGCCTCTTTGTCCTTTTAAGTTGTGACATTGTTGAAGAGACAGGCCAGTGATCTTTCAGAATGCCCCTCCTAATGTTTCCTCATGACTATATTCCAGGTTATTCTTTGTTGGCAGTAATACCGCAGAAGTCATTCTCCATCTGTGATATCGGGAGGCTCACGAGGTTGGTTTACCCCAGTATAGGTGGCATGAACTTCATTTTTAATGGATTTTTTTTATTGTTGTTCAAGTACAGTTGTCTCCATTTTCCCACCACCACTTTCCCCAACCCCACCCACTCCCACCTCCCACCCTCAATCCTACCCCCTTTGGCTTTGTCCTTGGATGCTTTATACATGTTCCTTGATGACCCTTTCCCTTCTTTCCCCCGTTATTCCCATTCCCCCTCCCCTCTGGTCACTGTCAGTTTGTTCTTTATTTCCACGTCTCTGGTTCTATTTTGCTTGCTTGTCTGCTTTGTTGATTAGGTTTCAGTAGAATTCTGCATTGACTTATTTTTTAATCACATTAATGCCTTCAATTCCATGTCTTCTAAGCTGCATTGTTTCTGGTGAAAGATCAGTCATCATTTGAATCATTATAATGTGTTGAAATGTACCATTTCTTTTTGGCTGCCTTTAAGATTTTTCTTTTTACCTTTGGTTTTCAGCATGTTGGCTCCGATGTGCCTGGGTGCAGTTGTCTTTGTATTTATCCTGTCTAGGGTTCACTGAGCTTCTTATTAGTTACACAAGTTTATATATTTTACCAAAGTTAGAAAAAAAATACATCGTAGATATTCTAGATTCTATCACCTTTCATTGAAAACAGATGAGTTTTATTCTACTACGCAATTAATTTGGCAGGATTCAAAATCAAAACTCTTTGGCTGTAAGCAGCCGCTGAACCCACTCAGTTCTTTCAGCTTTCCAGTGGTTGGTTTTCCCAGGAATCACGCAACCTCGCTCATGCAGGCACACTTCACACTCTTTGAATGGAGTTAATAGGCAGATTTCAGGTCTTGCCCCGCCCCCCTCCCCGTCCCATGGCTCCCTCTTTAAGGATAAGCCCCCTCACTCTCTCTGGTGTCTCAGAACTCCAGCCTCGGCTTCCTCAAGCGGACAAGGCTTGGCCTTTCTCCCTGAGTTTGAGCTTGCGCATCAGGGGTGGGGTGCAGTACCCTCGGGCAAAAAGTCACATAAATGCATATTTAACCCAGTGCAGTTTTTTTTTTTTTTGCAAGGGTCAACTTCTGTCTTGTTTCCTCCTGCTTTTTTCATTCTTCACACTTTCAAAATAGTTTTCTTAAAATATATATGTATTTCCAGTTTTTAATTGTTATCTGTGGGACTGGTAGTTATTACAAGTAACTGTCATTACCTGGATAAAAGTCTTCTCTCTGTTTCTTATTTTACTTTTTGAATCCTTTAATCTGTGGCATTTTGACTGATGTATTTTATTCATTTGTATATTTATCTGCATTGTAGTTTATAGACACATTTATTTTTAAAACTAATATATGAAAATCTGTTATATACTTTCTCTCTCCTCTCTCTCTCTCTCTCCCTCCCCTTCCCACCCCATTTTTACTATAAGTAATCTTTTCTTCTTTCTGGCTTTTTGATGGTTTGGGCTTTATTCGCCCTACTCTGAACCAAAGTAAATCAATATACAAATCCTTCCCCGAATAAAGCAAAAGAATTAACATACTCAGATTTACCTTCTCTCTGTCATCTCCTTAATGTGGTGATATATTTTAGAACATATTTTTAAATCGTATAATTAATGCTTAATTTGACTTAATAAGAAGTCTTAACTAATTTCTCTGCTTAGCATTGCTTTTTGAACCCCACTACCTCCTACTCTATTCCTTTTTCTTCTTGCTTGAGTACATTTTTAATTAATTGTTTAAGAATGGATTAGTTGCTGGTAGCACTTCTGAGGCACAATATATTTTTGTTGTTACATGTGATTGATATTTTAACTTGATGGTGATTTCTAATGTTAAAGTGACTTTTTTGCTCTGCACTTTGAAGATACTGCTGAACTATCATGAATTCATAGTTTCTGGTGTTTATTATGATATCATTATAAATGTTATTTTTTCATGCATTTTTATCCACTCAATCTTCTATGATTTTCTCTTCACTACTGATGTCATAAAAATTAATTATGACAGGCCTGTATGTCTGTGTGTATGTGCACAGGGGAAAATGTTATTCTATTTTATTTTGCTCAGCAATTGGTTGGGCCATTCCACCTATACACTGTTCTTTATTTACCATGGGGAAATCCTCACAATTGAATCAGACTTCCATTATCTCTATTGCCCCTTTCAGAGATGGTTAAGGATATTGAAATTTCTGGATTGTTTATGTACTTCACTTGTTGAGTTTCTTTATTTTATAATTACAATTTTTCATATCTAAGACTGAACTTTATTTCTTATTGATAACACTATGTTTCACATCATAGGTCCTAATCCTTTTTATTCTCTAAGGATACAAATTAAATTTACTTTACAACCGTGTCCCATTTGCTTTTTTTATTATGTTTCCTTAGGTGCAATTTCTTTCATTTGCTTGGCTTGTTATGTCTCCTTCATACTTGACTTTTCATTAACTGTATAAAAATTTGGGTTTGTGCCCTGTCTGGTATAGCTCAGTGGATTGAGCACAGGCCTGCGAACCAAAGGGTCTCTGGTTCGATTCCCAGTCAGGGCACATGCCTGGATTGTGGGCCAGATCCCCAGTTGGGGACATGTGAGGGGCCACCACACGTTGATGTTTCTCTCTCTCTTTCTCCCTCCCTTCCCCTCTCTTTAAATAAATAAATAAAATCTTTAAAAAAAAAAAAGAAGTTGGGTTTATATACTCAACTTTGTAATCGAGATCTCTATTTTCAGTGCATTTTTAAGTCATACTAGAGGATGGACAGGTGAACTGCCAGGCACTGAACCTCAGCAGGTGGTCCTGTGTGATTGGCTCCCCTGTTCATCTCTGGGGCATTACTTTAGCCTTTGATTCCAAAGCTCCCTTGCTCATTCCTCCCTGAAGAGACCGACAGACATTCCCCTTTGCTAATGTGTAGCTTACTTTATTCAGGGATATCCCTAGCTACAGTGATCTTGCTGCTGTACCATAGTAACCAACATGCAGGGCCCAGCCCCTTTCTACTCTTGGAATCAAGGACAACCAGGAATAAAGAATTCTTAGTGCTGTTTTCTCTTTTTGATATAGGCCTCAGTTCTAGGTATTTGGGTCTCCTGTTTTCTTTTTCAATACAACCCCCTTGGTTTTTCATCTTTCAGGACTTTCTCAGTTTCTGGCTTGCCAAGGTTTCTCTTTTCGTTTTTGCGATTGAAAAGCATTCGTTAATTGATTTTATAGCTTCATCATTTCTAGGGATTTTATTAAGGAGGGGAGGCTGTGTGTTCAGTACAGAATTTTAAAACAGAATTCATCATTACTTCTTCCCTCCAGGGTTAATATATTTTATATTATATAATAGTTAAATTGTGTAATATTACTGACATGAAAGTAAGAATCACTTAATAGTAAATGTTTAGAAAAGGAGCATTTGCATCTGTCTCTTCAAAAGAGGCACATGAACTTTTTTTCAAATGCTAATACATCACAAGAAAGCCATTCCCCTCTCAGGTCATAAGATAATTTTTTGCAAACAAGTTAATATAATGAGTTAATGCTACCCATACAGTAAGAACTACTTAATTGTTATAATTAATTGAAGCTAAACATAATCATTGCATAATTGGGCAAAGGTACATTTTGAGCTGTTGTTCATTGATTTTTCAAGGTGGTTTCTCTTGCCCTGAACTTAATGATAAAATTGAGCAATTCGCAGGGTGCCTGTAGGCAATTAGCTCCAATTAGTCAGATTCATATTCTGTCATGAGTCATGCACCTTGTTTCTTTAGTTATATTCCTCCAGTGTGGTCTAGAAGAAGTTAAGAACATGCACCCATTAATTAAGAAAATTACATTTAATTACCAAAATATACTTCTCAATAGTTCTAATTTTGTCATTTATTATAAACTATTTGGCAAATAAAAATCAGTATGTGTATGATATAAAATATTAGTAGAATAAGCTCTTGTGTACCTAGCATCAGGCTAAGAAACTTAGCATTGCCAAAATGTGCAATCTCTCTTTGCCCTCTGATTACTGCTTCTCCCATAGCCCTCCAGGGCAGTCATTCTCCAAATTCCATGTGTGTATTATTATGTTGTTTCTCTTTAGGACTTTTCTCATACATGTAGACATATATGTATGCAGTATTAAAATGCAAATGGCTTAAACTTGTTTTTCAAATTCTTACGATGGTATTTTTTGGCAATTTGCTTTTTTTTGCAATTTGGTTTTTTATTCAGTGTTTGTTTCTATGATTAACACATGCTGATGAATTTAGTACCAGATTCGTAATTTCTGCTGCTGTATAGTGTTTCATTTCATTATTATTCCAGGATGTTCTTAACCATTCTCCTACAACTGGCTTCAGTATTGTTGTTGTTCTTAGTTTTTGTTTTTTTCTATTATAAAAATGTGGCTAAGAACATTTTTTGCTAGTTTTCTGTATGCACATAGAGGAGATTCTCTAGGGTAATAGCAAGAAGTACAGTACCTATCTGAGTTGTAGGTTAGAATATCTTTAAAATTACTGAGTAGGGCCAATTTTTTTCAAAGTACTGATATTTAACTAGGAATCTATAATATTTCCCCTCATTCATATGCACACTACTTGATATTGTCAGACTTTAAAATGTTTTGCCTATCTGTTTGTCTCAGTCAGTTTGGGCTGCCATAATAAAATGGCATTTTGAGAAGTACCACAGACTGGGTGCCTTAAAGAGCAAAAATTTATTTTCTCACAATTCTGGAGGCTGTCAGCCTGAGGTAATGCACCAGCATGGTTGGGTTCTAATGAGAGCTCTCTTTTTGGCTCCTCACTGGGTCATTGCTTGACAGGGAGAGAAAGAGAGCTCTCCACATCTCTTCTTATGAGTACGCTAATCCTATCAGACTAGGGCCCCACCTTTATGAATCTCATTTAACCTTAATCATTTACTCTAAATGAAGTCATAAGGGGTGACTAAACATATACATTTCAGGGGGTGGGGAGGACGAAATTCAGTCCATAGCTCTAGTAGGATGCACAGACATCTCATTGTAGTTTTCTTTTAAACTTCCCTGATGTGTGATGATACCAAGCATGTTTTTTATAAATGTATTGGTTATTGAGGTTTCTTTTCTCTGTAAATATCTCTTGATCATTTTTCCTTGATTTGCTTATGGTTTTATGGACTTACATGGATTTTCATATCTTTATATGGAGTTTTATCATTTTTAAATGTATTTTGGGTACTAATTCTTTGTTGATTGTCTAAGTTGCAAATATTTTCTCCCGGTGTGTAGCTTACATACCAGAAAGTTTCAACTTCTTTATAGAATAATTGAATCTCCAGAAATTCTTTTAAAAAATGGAGTCACATTTGTTAGTGATCTGTTTCATTAATATTTATACTTTTATACAGGGAGGGACAGAAGTAGGCTTATAGTTGTTCATAGAAATAATACAAGAGTGAGTAAATAATTGTATGAGAATGAACTGAGTTCCCCATGTGCACCATGGTGAACCTACTTCTGCCCCACCCTGTATGTAACAGTCAATAAAATTCTCTCCTCCCCCAAATTCATACAGATCGTCTCCTATTTTTCTTCTATGTGGCAGTGATTTCCACACGTGTGTAAAGACGCATGGTCTAGAATTTACACGTTTTGAGCACAGCTCCGTGTGATTCCCATGTGAGCAAGTGCGGATCATGTCTGTGGAATGGGAACTCTCTAATAGGATTTTGGCAAAGATGTATCTTAAAAAGTTCTGGCTTGCTGACCCCTGCATATTACCTTAACCTGGTCCTGCCTGCCACCGAACCTGAATTTACATCCTAATGCCCTGCTGTGAGTAATCTTACCCCTGTTCTGCTTAATCCCATGAATAATCAATCCAATGTAAATGTGTGCTAAGGCCCCTGAAAAAAAACCCTGGCTGGGCAAGCGAGAGGGCTTTTTCCTGAGATGGGAGGAATCAGCCACGTGGCCCCGGTCTCTCTTTCCCCACATGTCTCGGTATGAGATTCATACACGCATCGGGTCACGGTCACCCACGGGTATCGGCAGGTCCGATTTACCCCGTGTTACTTCTAGGACTTTTCAAGTTTTGCTTTCCTCACCTAAGTTTTTAGACTATCTAGAACTGATTATGTGGATGAGCTGTGGTTACGATCCAGTTTGTTTTCTTTGTAGATGAATTGCCAGACCACTGTTTATGGAGAAGCCCAGCCGGTCTCCACTGATTTGAAATGCTGCCTTTGTGTCTGTGTCTGGCCTCTCCGGTTTTATTCGTCCATTTTTTTCTACCTTTGTATGAATTCTTACTGTCATAATTATTATACCTTTGCTTTTTATATAGTTATAGCTCCCATAATAAATAAGTCTACACTGTTTTTTTTAATGGATGCATAGAAAAGTTTGACTCTTTTCTCTTCCATCTAAAAAAAAATCTGTTGAAGGTCTTCCCTCCTCTTGGATTATTTTTTTTGGCATAGTTTGAGGATAGGTGTTGGTTCCTTTTTGAATGTTTGGTAAAAGTTTGCCTGTGAAATCATTTGATCCAGGACTTTTATTTGTTGAAAGGGTTTTTAAATATTACTGCTTCAATTTCATTAGTTGTTAATTGGTCTATTCAGGTTTTCTGATACTTCCTGAGTCAGTTTTGGAAGACTGTATGTTCCTAGGAATGTATCCACTTTGCCAAGGCTGTCCAATTCGTTGGTATATAGTTGTCCTTAGTATTTTCTTACAATCCTTTGTGTTTCTGTGGTGTCAGTTGGTACTTCTCCTCTTTCATTTTGTTTTTATTTATTTGACCCTCTCTCTTTTTTCTTGATGAGTCTGGTGAAAGGTTTGTCAATCTTGTTTATCTTTTCAAAGAATCAGCTCTTGGTTTCATCAATCTTATCTATTGTTTCTTAGTCTCTATGTCATTTATTCCCACTCTAATCTTTATTATTTCCTTCTACTGAATGTGAGAACATATTCACCAATGGTACATCTGATAATGAGTTAATTTCCAAAATATGTAAAGAACTTATACAACTCAATACCAAGAAAGCAAACAACCCAATTTAAAAATAAGCAAAGGACTGGAATAGATACTTCTTTGAAGGGGACATATAGGTGGCCAATAGACATATGAAGACGTGCTCAGCATCACGAATCATCACAGAAATGCAAATTAAAACCACACTGAGATAGCACCTCACGCCTATAGTCACACTCTTGGGGGGTTGACCTGCCACAGGCAGCTATATTCCCACCAGTGTTGTCATTGCTGTTACCCAACAGCAAATGGGGTTCTGCTGTCCTCTGCCACCCTCTAGGCACAATTCTGGAGGCAGAGGTTTGGTGAAAAAGGAAAGGAGTCTTTTCTTTTCAGAAGCTTCCCAGTTTTGGAACAACAGCTTTCCACATGCATTAGTCATTTAAGCCTATCAACTATGTCTAACATCTTTACCTCTTCAGTTTCCCTGTCATTCCCCCTGTTAGTTTTTAATTATCTTATTTCTATAAGATTAACTTACAAAACTAAAACAACATAAGATACAAAACCTACACAATTTTGGAAGAATTGCAGGCTTCTGCCTCAGAGCTCGTCCCCTCTAGAACACCCAGAAAAAACTCCTCCGCCCTCTGCCAGGCCAGATCAACCCTAGGCTGCATCTGGAGTTCCTTCTCCCACTTCAAACTCCCATCCTTTGGGAAACTCAGGCAGCTACAGCACAATCATCCAGGCACATCCTCAGTGAAGAGCAAAAGAGTAAGTCTCAGCCCTTCTTCTGTTTAAATTTTCCGGCCCATAATTCCGTGCACTCCAGAGGTATCCAGCTTCTCAGACACTCACGTCCTAGACTGCCAGATCCATACCTCCCCCCCGCCCGTCTCTGCCCAAGGGTAGGGAGATCTGTCACTAGCAGGTTGTTTACCATTGCCTCAGGCAACCTCCTCCTTCAGCCCTTCCCTACTCCTCCCCAGTGATCTGCTCAGATGTCTCTGTATCACCGCCTCTTATTCCTTCCATCAGTCTTTTTAGTATTGTGGATGTCTGCTCTTTTTATAGTGGGGAAAATACATTGAAGATTCTCATTCTCTTCTCTCTCTTTCACGCACACACGGACACACGCATGCATGCACTGTTCTAACACTCTGCAGCGCTTTCTGTCCTCCAACTGAAGGAGAGGAAGAAACTGAAGAAACTTTCCTGTACCATTCCAGGTTCTTTCAGCTGGTCTAATGATTAAATCGACATGAGACAGATTTGCAAGAGAAAATAACCACATTTACTATATATGTGTGCATGGGAACCCCACATACATGAGAGAGTCAGAGACCACACATACACGAGATATTCCTGGACAGGAAGGTGAAATGGTGTATATGTGCCATCCTGGGTCAGGGAAGGAAGTGAGGCTGCTGGGTCTTCAGAGGAGAGGAGAGGCCAGTATTTGCAGGACAGTAAAAGAGTAAATATTCAGCAGTTAGTAGTTTGCCTCCCTATTGATAGTTCCTAAAAAGTTATTTCTGGTGATAAGTCTTACTGTGAGCAAGGCCCCTAATTTAAATTCTTCTAGGTGGTGAATGGGAGGGGGCGGAAGTTTCTTCTGAGCCTCCAGGGTCTCAGTTGCCTTTAGCAAAAAATAATTCACAGGCAGAAGTGGCACACTTTGGGGAGGCCTTTTGTGAACTGCACATCATTCCCTAAAGTCATCTCTTTTCACCTTCAGCTAAACTCTTACAAAGAAGCAAGAGAATGAATAGTTGTGAACAGTAATACAATAGACGACATCTTCTTTATGGGTTTAAAGACTGCAAAGCCAAATCCTGTTATCAGCTACCCCACAGCTAACTATCTTATGGTGTTATCACAATCCCTTCTTACTGACTAAGAGAGCTAATTCACACAAGAAAAGTTTCTCTGGACCATGTATGTGTGCAATGCTTTTATCCTTCCATTTAATTGCAAAGATTTGTGCATTATCGGCATGCTGATTTGAAAGAACATTAGAGGACTTAAGCATCTGAAAATCCTAGTTGCTTTCTTGCTCCTGTATTAGCACATCTTATTATGCACAGGCCCCAGCTAGGGGGGATATTCCAAACCAAAGAGTTTTTAGGAGGCACTTAGAGAATCATATACTTTTACTTCCTTTTTTGTTACCTTAATTACTTTCCATTTGCATTCCAAATGCTACTTTATTGAAATCCAACTTACATTTGGATTATGGTCCCTGGACAAGAAGGTAATGCTAACCTGCGCTTATTGTTATAAACAACCCTTGGAGAAATCTGAAGCTTCTGTTCTGCTACCTAAAAAAATGTGAATGTTCCTTTTGATCCAGACGGAAGACAAGTTGGACTGAGATGCCTATGGTAGGAGGCACCCAAAGGGTCTTCTCTAAGAACAAGAAGGAAAAAGAGATAACAAACCATGAGCAATAAATTGGCAATAAATGCATATCTATCAACAATTGAATCTAAAAAAACAAATGAACACACACAACAGAAACAGACTCATAGAAACAGAGAACATTTTGACGATTGGAAGATGGGAGATGGGTTAGGGGCTGGGTGAAAAAAGTGAAGGGATTGAGAAGCACAGATTGGTAGTTACAGAACAGTCATGGGATGTGAAGTACAGCATAGGGAATATAGTCGATAATATTCTGATAACTGTATGGTGTCAGATGGGTATGAGGTTTACCGGGGTGATCATTTAATAAGTTATATAATAACTAATCACCAGGGTGTACACCTGAAACTGATATAATATTATATGCCAACTGTAACTAAAAAATAAAAAATGATTTACATTAAAAATAAAAAAATAAAGAAGACTGTGATTTATGTAACACTCATTTATTTGAGCATTATATCGCCAGCACGGGATCAATTTGATATTAATGCTTACATTCAGAATGTCCATTTTGCTAGGTAAACTAGAAGCCCTGCTGTTAACTTTTTGGGTAATTTAGCTTTCTAAAATGTATTTTTCTTTCATTAAATCCTTTAAGATACTTGATCTCAATCTATCCAACCCACACCGCATTTCTTTTTATTGAGTGGGTCATTCGTTCCAAGGTGGTATGTGACAACCTTTTAAAAAAGTTTATTTGATTTTCGACCTGGCTGTTTTTCTCAACTCCAGAGCTTCAGTCTCAGTATATACAAACATTCAGGACTTCACATTACTAGATTGGAGAAACTGAGTTAAAAGTGGAGTGCGTGGCTTAGATGGCGTAGAACTCTGCAATTTTATTGTGGGTGGACATATCTGGCCAGATATTGAAACAATGTATTGGAGTTGAGGACATAACTACCTCAAAATATGGCACCTTGATGTATTGAGTATTTTAAGCTTTAGGAATTTAGGGAATGGTAAGTGCTGGAAGAACTCTCAGACTTTCCCCTGAGGCTGGCCATGAGATTTTCACGTGAGAGGTGCCCTCTGTATACCTGGAGGAAAGGAGCATCCTTACTTCTGCAGATGGAGGGTTACTGAGAGGAATCTGAACAAACAGGCCTTGCTAAATTTCCCCCAGTTTACTACCCTTCACTCATAACCTTTGTCCTATCACGTTTTTCCATGACTTTGCATTCTTCATCAAACTGAGCATAAAAACACTCAGGTGTACTTGTTTATTCAGCTCTTCACTTCCTTATGAAGGCTCATATGTCCCATAAAACTAACAGTAAAGAAATGTCTATACTTTTTCCTTGTCAATGTCTTTTGACGCAGGCATCCAACTGAGAACCTAAGACGGGGAGAGGAAAGATATTTTTCCTCCCCTACAAAGGAAATGTGTCAGCTGGTCATGGTCACTCTTTCATCAACAAGAATTTTATCATATTTCAGTATCTTATTTGATTTATAATTTAATAGGGGAAAGTAGGTATGCACCCTATACCAGGGAAAACAGTAGTTTTGTAGAATGCATTGCATAATTGCTGTTCAACTTTCATCAGCAAAGCAGCAGCAGCATACCCTCCGTGATGTTTAGCAATACAGAATCTCAGGCCTGTTTTTTGACCTGCTGAATCAGAATTTTCACAAGGTCCCCAACAATCTGGAGAACATTAAAATTTGACAAGAGCCTACCAGAGGATTCAACACATCATTTTATCTATGAATAGACCAAGGCTGGATTGTGAAGATGGAGATGTTTGTTCTTTAGGTACAGATTGTTTCTGGTACCCTAACAAAGTCCTTTTTTACCACCGTCCCTCCCTTTTATTCCATTCTAACTCCACCCCACCTACCCTATGCACCAGCTCCCAAAGTCTCCCAGCTGCTTCACCCAGACAAGGTCTTTCAAAAGCCCTCACCAAGTCCAGATCGTCATCTAAGCTGCACATTGGAATCACCATTAAACATTGATACCGGAGTCTTGCTTTCAGAGCTTCTGATTTAATTAATCTGGTGGAAATTCTAATATACGGCTGAAGTTGAAAATGAGTCCACGAGTCCTTCTCTTTAACTCTCTTAGGAGATACCCAGATTGATTTTCTCTGTTCTACTAGTTAACACTAAAGGGCTTATAGATGTTAATGATTTACTTGATACATCCAAAAATATTTGCATTTTCACTGGGGACTACCTCAACCAAGAGACTAATCTCTAGTGGTTTTGAATTTCATACCCCTCAGCAGGGACTACTCTAGTCAAACAAGAAAAGGAGCTGGCATTACTTAGAGTGGGGGGTTCCTGAGGACATTCAGAGGGCAACTGGATGTCTTCCCAATGGGGTAAAGCATAGCCATTGCTTTTAAGATGACGGAGTAGACTCTGCTCTCTTGGGCTCACCAATGAGGGCTTTTGATTCCTTGGTACATTCTGGCTGATTGTGTAGAAGACACTGGTGTTGCTCCCTCTTTCTGAAATGTTTAAAAAGACAGAAGAATTCCAAAACTTCAGGAATGATCAGACTTTGGTAATGCTTATCATTTTGTGCATGGCTCACAACTTGGACAAGAAAGTACTGAAGGACTTTTTCTTCTTAGGAGAAATAAAGTTGTATCCTGCTATCAAACAAGAACCAAAGAATCATCAAAAGCATCTTCTGCTTTGTCTCTGCTCTTCAGTGGATATTTGTTTCTTGCCTAGCTAAAAGCTATTCTGTACTTCTCCTTTTCTAACAAGGCCTGGTCGTATCCTATAATGGGGCAGCCATACTTTCTGGGTGGAATTATTCTCCCTGCCAGCTCAACGGTGAGTCCCAATTAGCCTAAACCAAACACATGTCTCAGTAATTGGTTTAGAGATAAGTTATACCCTAAATAGATCTAAGCCAATCAGTACAAAAGAGTCTCCTGGCCAGTGAGTTAGGGTTAGGGGCTGAATGTTGGTGATCGCCCCCAAATTCCAGATGTTGAAGCCTTCAACCCAAGGGAGAATCCCATTGTTTGGCCACATGTAATAGCAAAGGTGGCTAAAAATGAAGTCGAATAAATAAATGAATGAGTTGTGAGTAGAGGAAAACGCCGTTCATAGAACAATGCGCTCACTGCTCTTCATAGTTGACTAAAACATTAACATCAGTTGGATTTGTTAAACGACACATGGGACTGCATTATAATCAGCTCAGTTAAATTGCATGTTCTCTTCCCCCTTTGTGTGTGAGAGCTGTTGTGTATCTTTTCCAAACCATGTCTTTCTCTACGTTGAGATCCTTTCACCCTTTAAAGACAGAATGATTTAACTTGGGGCTGCCTTAGCTTTGTCCCTCCTCTGACAGCATGTTTGCTCATTTTGGGGACTACAAAGAACTTATAGGTGCAGCATTTTTGCTAGGTAGCCTCCTATCCACCCCCTCCCCAGGCCCTTCGAACCACCCCTGACTTCACTGCCCTGAGTGTGGCCTTGCCTCTCCAGTCCATCGGCACTTACCTTACCTGAAATGGAAATGATGACATTTGCTGTTTGCCTGTTTGTCTCACACAGCTCCACGATGAGTCCCTTTGTCCCTTTGTCGGCATGCCAGTTCATACAACAGCTGCTGCTTTCAGCCATTCCTACTGAGAGAAAACAACAGCGTTTCCTGTTGGTATAGCTCCTTTGCTCTGAATCAAAGGGAACATGTCAAGGCTGCAGAGTCCTTTTTCATACTGTCTCTGGGGACTATTGGGATTTTTGATCATACATACACTTGTTAGGATTAAATCCAGCATGAGCCTTAAGGGTGTATTCTGGGAGGGGTTCCTGAGCACAAAGGGCAGAAAAGAGGAATACCATAATGAGTTATTTTCTGTTTCTGCAAGGATTACATTCCCCACTTCCCAGGTCGTCTGATTTACAGACCAGAGAACAGCCAGCAGCTGGGACTTATGTGCCTTTCTTTACCTGTGAAATGGCATGGAAAATTCCGGAAAGCAGTGTCATCTCCCTTTCTGGCTTTTGCTCTTTTCTTTGGGCTCTTTCAGTTGACTCTGTGTCCCTTGACACATCTCCGTTATTGTGGAGTTGCTTTTGAGCACTTTCTCTATTGCTGGCACTACAAGATGCTCTGGGCTGGTCTTGTATTATTCCTGCCCTAGCCTTAGAGTCAGCCCTTTGTCCAAAGAGCCCGGGTTCCTTTTGTTGTAGAGTGGTATTGCAAATGAAGATTTGGGCAGTACGTACCTTAATTGTCTTTTAAAGTGTTTTAAAAAAATATTCCGCACTTAGGCTGCATTGGAAGGAAGTTACTGTGCAAATAGAAGATTTCTTGTGAAGAATAGACTCAAAATGCATTAAAGACTTAAATGTTAGACTTGAAACCATAAAACTTCTAGGAGAAAACATAGGCAGTGAAATCTCTGACACTTCTTTTGGCAATATTTTTTCTCATATATCTCCTCAGACAGGGGAAACAAAAGAAAAAATAAACAAACAGGACTACATCAAACTACAAAGTTTTTGCACAGAAAAAGAGACTAACAACAAACCCAAAAGACAACCTACTGAATGGGAGAACATATTCACCAATTATACATCTAGTAAGGGGAATAAAGAACTCGTATAACTCAACACTGAGAAAACAAACAATCCAGTTAAAAAATGGGCAGAGTACCTGAATAGATACTTCTCTAAGGGGGACATACAGAGGGCCCAGAGACATATGAAAAAATGCTCAATGTCACTAATCAGCAGAAAGATGCAAATGAAAACCACAATGAGATATCACCTCACACCTGTCAGAATGGCTACCATCAATAAATCAACAAATAATAAGTGCTGGCGAGGATGTGGAGAAATGGGAACCCTCGTGCCCTATTGGTGGGAATGCAGACTGATACAGCCACTGTGGGAAACAGTATGGAGATACCTCAAAAAAATTAAAATTGGAACTTCCTTATGACCCAGTGATTCTGCTTCTGGGTATTTGTCTAAAGGAGGCTGTCCAACCTTTTGGCGTCTCTGGGCCACACTAGAAGGAAAAGAGTTGCCTTGGGCCACACATTAAATACATTACAACACGTAATCACAAAAAAAATCTCAATGTGTTAAGTAAATTTACAATTTTGTGTTGGGCCGCGTTAATAGCCATCCTGGGCTGCATCCTGAAATCCAAAATGCCAATTCAAAAGAACCTATGATCTCCTGTGTTCACTGCAGTGTTATTTACAATCACCGAGCTATGGAAGCAACCCAAGCGCCCCTAAACAGACAAATGGATAATAAGTGGTGGTAGCTATATACAATGCAATAGACTGAGCCATAAAAAAGAATGAAATCTTACATTTGCGACAGTGTGGATGGACCTAAAGTGTGTTGCGCTCAGTGAAATATGTCAGTCAAAGACAAGTACCATAAGATTTCACTTACATGTGGAATCTAAAGAACAAAATAAATGAACAAGCAAAATTGAAAGAGACTCATAGACACAGAGACCAGAACTAGTGGCTGCCAGATGGGAGGGGAGTTGGGAGACTAGGTGAAAAAGGTGAAGGGACTGAGAAGTTCCAATTGGCAGTTACAGAATAGTCATGGGGATGTGAAGTACAGCATAGGAAATACAGTCAATAATATTTCAGTAACTATGTATGTGCCAGGTGGGCACTGGACACATCAGGGGGCCACTGTGTAAAGTGTATGATTATCTAACCACTGTGCTGTACACCTGAAGCCAGTGCAAAAAAAAAATACTGAAAAAAAAAAGGCAAACAGACACAAGAAGCATTTCTTTTGAAATACTAGGACATATAATCAAAGGCAGTAGAAAGGAAAAATCTGAGAAGAGCACAGCATTCTGAAAGTCAGGAATGCTTGGCGTGGCTCTTACACATGTGACAATGGACCCAGGCATCAATGGCCTCTCAGTCTAAAGTGCCTGGCTAACTTTCAAAGGAAGCTGAATCTCTTCTAGCAAATACGTGATTTGATCAAAGAATGAAACCAGGGTCCAGCCAAATAAGAATAGTCTTCCAAACATACTTTCATCCCAATACTTGTGGAGAGGTCACATCCAGCAGCTCAGATTTTAAAAAGCAGCCCATCTCCAGGTGCGGAGCAGCCCTGCAACTGCCCACAGGGCGTCCCAGGAATTCTTAGACGCCACAGAGTGAGGGAGGCTTAGATGCAATCTAGTAATAGTGAAAAGAAAGTATTACAGGAGTATACAAATGTGGGTTTTCTTGTTTTAGGTACATTAAATATAATTTGTTTTATTCCTAAAGTGTCTATAATGAAATTGATGGTTTTCCAGTCAATGGAGAATTTGGAACATCCTGCATGTCCCTAGGCCGTTCGTCCCTGAACCACAGGGATCTCTGGAAGACTCAAGGCCTCGCCTGGCCTCACACACCAGCTAATGCACTTCGGTTTACCTTAGATCCCTTTGGTGAGGTCCTTGGGAAACCGCCAGTGTCTCCTTCTCCGCCCCTCATCTTTTTCTGTCTTTAGTCTGTGGCAGCCTTTTTGTTTGTCATGTACGCTGTCAGCACTACGCTAGCTTTGTGAAAAGATGAAATGTTCCCCTTTTTCTCTCCTTCCTGGAACAGTCTCAATAGTTTAGGAGTGAAAAGTTCTTTTTCTTCAATTTCTCCTAGTTATTGATCTCTTTAAGTATTTCACTTTTTTTGTCTTTTAAAAAAAAACTATGTATTAAGTTGTTCTAGAAGTGTTTTTATTTTACCCAAATTTTAAAAATTATTAGCCTAGAAGTATGTATTTTGTATAACTCTTTTCTGATCCCTCTGTATATATGATGCTTTTATTTCATTCCTAATTTTGTTTGCTGAGTTTCATCATTTTTTTCCATTTTTAAAATTTTATTATTGTTCAAGTACAGTTGTCTGCCTTTCCCCCCCACCACTCTCCTCCCCGAGCCGTCCCCACCTCCCTCCCCTGATTCCACGCCCCCCTTGGTTTTGTCCATGTGTCATTTATAGATGTTCCTGAAAACCATTCACCCTTCCCCCCATTATCCCCTCCCACCTCCCCTCTGGTTAGTCAGTTTGTTCTTAATTTCAATGTCTCTGGTCATATTTTGCTTGCTGGTTTGTTTTGTTGATTAGGTTCCACTTATAGGTGAGATCATATAATATTTGTCCCTCATCACCTGGCTTATTTCACTTAGCATAATGCTCTCCAGTTCCATCCATGCTGTCGCAAAGGATAGGAGCTCCTTCTTTCTCTCTGCTGCGTAGTATTCCATCATCTTTTTTTAAAAATTAGACTAGTTAATGGTTCATCTATTTTTCTTATTTTAAAAGAAAAACATACCATGTTTCTGCATTTTCATTTATTAATGTCTTTCTCTAGTTATTAATTTTATGCTTTCCTTTGGCTTATATTTCCTATTGTTTGCTTCTTGAATTGACTGCTAAATTTATTTATTCCATCTTTGCTTGTCTAGCCAATGGCTTATAATCTGGAAACAATACTGGACATATCCTATATGTCAAATCAACATCATCATTATTTTAAGGTATTCAACACTTGCCACTTTTAGTATTTAGTTATTTTGGTGTAGTTTTAAATCTTTAAGCTGTTGAGGTTTTTGTTCTTGGTTTTGTTCTTTACTTTTTGTTTTATTCAATACCTATTATCTTTCAAAGTGTGGAATGAGACCATTTCCCTATTCATAGGACTTCATGTACTAATGCCAAGGGCATGGTTTATATGCCACTGTGGACTTTCAACATAATAGATCTGTGTGTATGTGTGTGTGTGTGTGTGTGTAAATATACAAAAAATTGTATTTGAACATATGCAAAATGAGAATATATGTATTTATACAATTACATACCACCACTCAGTATCACAAAGAACATGTATACACTGATGCTATTAAGACCCTAGGATTTTCCCAAAGACAAACACAGCAAACAAACCACTTTTCAACCAAAACAGAGCCAAGTCTAACCTGGAAGGAAACTAAGAAGCAGCCAGTCCTTCTCTGTAATATCAAAGAGAGTTTTTTCTGCCATGTTTGGGTTGGAATGTGGCTACTTCTACTCCAGGGTTCACTAAATATGTCCGCAGTGTAGAATCATGGGAATTTGGTAAACCTCCCCAAACCCAGGCCATACCTGGGACCTATTAAATCATGATCTCTGGGTGGGACACAGGCACCCGTGTTTGTGAAGCACCCCAGGTCATTCCTGGGTGCAGACATAGGAGGACTTACCAGCCCAGACACACAGTCTAGGACGCAAACACCTGAATCATACTTGCAGTTCACCCTCAGCATTGTAGAGCGGTAGTTCTCCAGCTTGCACTGCCTCAGCAGCCCTGGGACGGCTTATTCAGATGCACATTTCTGGGCCCCACCCCAGAGTGTCTGATTCGGTTAAGTCTGGGCTGAAGCCTGGGAATTGAGGTCTCTAACAATTTCCCTGCAGATGCTGACGCTGCTAGTCTGCAGACCACACTTTGAGAGCCACAATTGTGTAGGCATTGAGTGTGTAGTTGCAGAAGGGAAAAAATAATATTGGAAATTTAGCCATGATGCAAATTCTTTCCAGAAGCTGCCATTAGTAGAGATTCTAAAAAGAAAGCATATTGAGTACATTTTTCAAGACCCTATAAACTTACATTTTATAAACGTGCTATTCTCTCATTTAACAGAAATCTGTATAAAGTATTTATTAACAAGTACTTTGTAGGCAGCTGAGCTAATTGCCATATTAACAATTCAAGTGTGATGCAGTTGCTTCAATCTCAGAAGTTCATTTAGCATTTTCGCATTAATCTCTAATTAACTGCTAATGTTTTCTTATGTTTTTATGAACTCATCTGTGTGTGGATTAACTCTTAATCTGCACTGATTTTTGTAGTAAAAGGACTCAGTGTTCCTTTCCTTTCAAAGCATATGCGAGAGTAGTTAGAAAAGAAGCAAACCTTTCTCTGGTGACTGAATGTGTGTGAACATGGCTGTGTCAGCAGCGGGGACACTCACACAGTGCTGTGGGTCCAGTAATAAAAGACAACAGTCCTACTAGAGGTCAAAGGTCTTGAACTCTTATACTGTACAGGTCACTAAATCTTGCAGGAAATAGTCATGCCCCCGGTAGCTTGGACCGTAAGACAAGGGTCCATGAATGATGGCCCTGGGCCAAATCTAGCCCATGCCCATTTAGTAAATGAAACTTTATTGGAAAATGACCACATTCATTCTTTCATTTCTTGTCTAGGGCTGCTCTTGCGCATCTACAGTGGCAGGCGTGAGTAGTTCAGCCTAAAAAAACCTAAAATAAATACTACCCAGCCATTTACTTAAAAAAAAGGTTCCAGTCCCATTAATCAATTTTTTACATGTAGGAATGATTAGCCATTCACTTAATCATGCAGCAATAGGGCCATCCTATCTGTGTTCTTCCTTCCGGTTCTCAAGACTACCACGGAAACCTTACCAAATATTTTACTGAAGTCCTGGTCTTGTAAATTTGTCAAAAAGGTTAAGTGAGGCTACTTTGGCATGACTTCTGAATACTGAACCTTCTACCAACTGGGGATAGTGGCTCACTTAGAGTTCATCCTATCACTTGGAGAACCTAAGAATTACCTTGCTGAATGAGAGCCCTAGCTGAGGAACTTTCATGTTCCTTGTAGGGAGCTTCTGAGGAATACTTGCATGGGTTGTCCTTATTGCTAATCCTCTCCTTTGTGATCCACGGTAGTGAACCTCAGGGTGGTTTGTGAAAGGTCAAGAAAATGTGTTACAACGGCAATGATGGGAACCGTAGGAGCAGGCACATGTTGGGAGAGGAGGACGCTATTCACCTTGATACACTTACAGATAGGAAAGAGGTATAACTGCCCAAGTCATTGCAACTTGCTGTTAAAATGAGGTTTGCAGGGACGGGGGATTAGCCTTTTCTGTTTGACAGATACTTAAAATAATGGCTTTCCAGAGAAAAGAATATGCGGATGGGAAAGCAAAGGAGACGTGACTAGAAAATTGTCAGTTCCCAGGTGTCTGTGTATGGAGCGAGGTGAGGTGTGGTTGAGGAAGCAGCTACAGCAAGAGGAAAGTAAATTAGAAAGTGAGAGTGGTGATTAAGAAAAGTCAATAACAACTTGGTAATGAATGTGCTAAGATGGCAAAAGGGAAGTCAGCCGGGTGAAAGAAGTTGGAGTCATCGTGTGCCTCACTGCTCTAGAGACGGCGCCATGAATACCAGAATTAGCCCTGTTGGGAGACATCAAGGATCTGCCGAAGATAGAAGACTAGTGATGAAAATTACTGAGCCCTGAGAAAAAGTAATTTATAGATAAAGCAGCGCAATGCTTCTTATCAGATGGGTGACGAGTAGAGAACAGTGCAGTGGAAAAGGGGCTTAAAATAAAGACTTGTGCCCCCCTAAGAAAATAAGGTAGATTCATGCCCATTATTCTGGTGTTTACATTGCATTTTTTGGTGATCACTCTGCATGAGTTGATTCACACAGCAAAGTTCAAATCCTGCTCCCTTACTCCTACTGAAGAAGAAGAAAAAAAGAAAAGAAAGGGAGAAGGGTGAGTTGGCAGAAATATTTGCTGCTGTGTTATCTTTAATCAGAGAGTTAAGTGGCAAGGGAAGCACGTGTTGATATTGATTGATTTTATTGTGCATTTTACATTTACATGTAGTTATTGAGACCTTGCGTGATGGATTTTTATTGTACATTTTAAATTTAAATTTGCCTATAACAACCCCTGCTATTGCCAGGCATTGTGCCAAGAGGTGGCCAAATAAGACATAGTTTTTGTCCTCAAGGACTCATGTTCTAATT
This sequence comes from Micronycteris hirsuta, assembly GCA_004026765.1. Classification (NCBI taxonomy): domain Eukaryota; kingdom Metazoa; phylum Chordata; class Mammalia; order Chiroptera; family Phyllostomidae; genus Micronycteris; species Micronycteris hirsuta. Next base: position 1,720 of record PVJI01004217.1, on the reverse strand, counting down.
GGAGAGCCAGATAAGTAGGCAGGGATTTAATATATGTGCTATAATGATGAGGTCCAGAGGAGAGACATCTAGAGGAATCTATGAAAGCTTCCCAGAAGTGACATCTAAATTGAGACCAGAGAGATAATTATGAGTTATTAAAAAGAAAGCCTGGGGTACAGCTATGCTCTGCAAAAGGAATGTGAAAGATGATGTGATATGTTGATTACAAACATGGCCCAGTTTCTCCACCTGCTTATGTAGACACTCCTTTGCTATGTGGGTCTGCAACTCCTCCTGTCAAGTGCTGGAGTCTATTTCCGACCTATATAATCTGAGATGACCTTGCGAGTTGCTTCGGCTAAATAGAAGGCAACAGAAATGATGGGGTGCCAGTTTCCTGGCTAGTGTCAGGAGGCTTTGCATGATTCTGCTCTCTTTCTTTCTTTTTAACTCTGCTACCATCATGAGAGTAACCTGGGACTTGCCTACCAGAAGATGAGAGTAACCTGGGGCTTGCCTACCAGAAGATGAGAAGAGCCAGATGAGGCCATACTAGATCATTCTAGACCAGGCAGCCCTCAACTGGCCTACTGGCCTATTGAGCAAATAAAAATGAGCTAGTCCAATGGATATCAGATGAATCTGGCCTAAATCAGAAGACTTACCCGGCTGACCTATAGGTTCCTGGGAAGTAATAAATGATTTTTGTTATAAGACGCTAAATTGCGGGATGATTTGTTAGGCAGTTGTAGTTCAGAAAATGTGAAAGCGTAAGAGAGAAGGACCCATTCAATAAAATGGAAGTGGTCTAAGATGGCTGGAGAATGGAATATGGAGGGAGAGGGATGGGGAGCCGAGCAAGAGGTGGATCCTTCACAGTTTTAGAAGGCCTACTGAATGATGAGGAGCTATCTAGGGCTTTGAAGCAAATGAATGATCAGATTTTTATTTTAGACAAATTACTGTTTATTGGGGCTAATACTGGGAGTCACATAAAGCTGTAAGGAGTGGAGGATAGTATAGTGGGATTTATAGTAATCCAGGGTTGAGTTGATAATGTCCTGAACTAGAATAGGGACCATGAGGTTGGGTAGAAATGGATACATTGGAAACATAATTGAAAGACAGAATCAATAGGACTTGTTGCTTTATCAATAGTGAGAAATGAAGGGGGAAAAAGTCCAGAGCTGATGCCCAGAGTCTAATCTGGGCAAGTGAAAGGTAGGGGGGTGGAGAATCATTCACTTAGACAGAAACTCCAGAGGGGAATGAAATTTGGATGTAGAGGACATAATAAGCATAGTTTAGTATTTGTTAAGTTGGAGGTGCCAGTGAGATACCCAAACGGAGATACCCAGTAAAGAGTTGGTTATATAGACCAGGAGAGCAACTTGGGCTGGAGATAGTTTTTGCTGTTGTCAGCCTACAGTTGATGCTTGAAACCACTTAAACACTTACGGAACATCTGCTATGTATCACGTGCTGTACTAAAAGGCCAGGAACACGGAGGTTAGCAATACAGACTAGGGTATGTAATCTCACGAGATTCAACATTGCTCAAATCATCACACGAATATAAACGTACTGTCTTAAGTACTGTGAAGGAAAGATACTGTAAACTATAAGAGTATATAAGAAACTTGATCCAGTATGAAGAATCAAGAAACAATGCCCTGAAAAAAAAAGTATGCAAAACCGAGGTCAGAATTATGAGAGGGGTTTCCAACGTCATAGAAGA
>PVJI01004216.1:0-111530 GCA_004026765.1 Micronycteris hirsuta | reverse complement strand
TTATCTTAACTAATGACGTCTGCAATGACCCTATTTCCAAATAAGGTCACAGCCCAAATCCTGAGGGTCAGGACTTCAATCTTTCGGGGGGAACACAAGTCTACTCACAATAGCACCTGTTTTCCAGTAACTTTGGAAAATCTGGTATCCCCTAGCTATTCCAAAACCTGAGTGTGTTTCATGTTTTCAAGTCAATAAAATAAGAGTCTTGACCAAGGACAGTGTGGCCATTCCAACAGTGCCCAAGCCTAGTGCTTTATAAACAAGAGCCAGGAAAATGTTGGTTCTCACATTGGCAGGGCGGATTATTTTCTAAAACAATTAATATTATATTAATTAAGGGAGATACCTTGCTTGGATTGTGTTTATATATAATATGCTTAGAAAAAAGTTTACAAATAATACGCTTGGCTGTGGCAACAAGAAAGATGTCAAATGTGTGCAAATTGTCTGAACGAAGCACATTGACTTGATGTAGAAAAATGAATTAATTCCCCATTCCTGGTATTTTCTACAAGGTCAGAACTCTTGTATTTGATGTTTGTTGCCTACCTCTCAAATTCTCGGAAATGGATGAAGTATTCTAATGCCATGGTTAATATCTGGTGGATATGAGAGAGTAAATGGTGATGGAAGGAAACTTGACTTTGGGGTGGTGAACACACAGTGCAATGTACAGATGACATATTAAAGAATTGGACATCAGAAACCTATATAATTTTATGAACCAATGTCATGCCAATACATTCAATAAATAAATAAATAGTTATACTTAAAATATTGTCTTATAAACCATAAATATTAAATATATGAATTAATGCAAAAATACATGAAGTGATGCATCCTAGGACTTTTCCAAGGTATGGAGGGCATTTAGCTCAATTCAGTAAATGGTTATTAGTAATACCACACTTTCTTTATGAAGGGGTCCAGAATAACCCACTGAGGCGTGAAAATTATTTGGAGCTAAAAGCATTTAAGTTCCTGAAAACCCCTACCTGCCTCTAAACAGAGACTCCTAAAAGAACTTGTCATAAACCCTCTTTCCAGGAGCAACCCTAACCTCTTCGTGGAGAGGAGTCTATATCCCACCCAGACATTGTGAAATTATTGCATCTCCCACCTATTCTCCCCAGGGCCCTTTCGTCTTTCCAAAAAGCCACGTCCTGTTTCATCAGTGCCTTCTCTCCCTCTGCCCCAACCCTCTCTCTGAGAAGTCGCTTGTTCTCCCGGAAGTGCCTCTCTCTCTGCCCCTCCCCACTCCCTATTCCAGTGTGAACCCCGGAGCCCTCCTTGAGTCACAGTTTCCTATGAATAAAAATCTGTCTTTTCCCTTGGTGATCTACCCTGAGTCAGTTTTATCTGCCGGCCTCAAGCACAGAACCTAACAGGGCAGACGGCAGGTTCTCCCTCTGCAACACCACTTACTCTCTGAAACTTGCAAGGCACTGCTCGTATGTTTGTCTTTTTCAATGTGTTATCTTATTGTCACAAATGAGTTTTATTATCCCCAATAAACACACGTGGTAACTCAGATTGAGAAACCGGAAGTAAGCTCTTCACGGTAGAGCGGGATGTTTAAAGCAGAGTCATCTGGCCCCAAGTTCTATATTCTTTCCACTGAGCCTCTACATTGTTTGATGGCTGTGTCACATAATTGCAGATCTGGGCCTCTTTCTCTCGGTTTCTTTCTCAAGTTGGTTGTGCTTAATGATTGAATACCACTTTGCATCCAGAAAGACCTACTCCATCCATTCATGATTCATTGACATGTAATAAACCATGTGTTATGTGATTTTATCTATGTATACATGTGTGCATTTATCCCAGCTAGGCTAGCATCGCCTGGTAGTATAGACTCTTCTTTATATACAAATTGAGACTGAGCCAATACAAACATGCTTGATGCTCCACAGGTACAAAAAAACAGTTCTGTCCTCCAAATCAGAGCCTTGTGTGTCCCCAAGCCTGCTGTATGTGGCCTCTGGTCCTGCACTTGCCACTCACCAGGAATTTGGAGGCAATCCCTCAGACGATCTGAACCTCTGCTTTCTTCACAGGCACTCAATGCCCAAGCCTTACTTCGCAGGATTGTTCTATCAAAGGAGGAAATGCCGAGGAAGGTGTTTCTTAGAGGTTAAATCCCCGCAGGGCTGTAACTCTAAAAATCATTATGAAATAGAACGTTAGAGTCCACGTAGCCGCTGTGGGGCTGGCCGAGGCGTGAGGTCAGCCACCCACTTGCTCAGTCTGTGCACTTAAGGGTTTATTTTCCCCTAGAAACAGGCACCCCTTCCAAACTCATGTTAGAAAGCCCGGATAATAAATTATTAAGAGAACAAAGACTGAGCTCATCGAAAAGCTATTGCTCTGTGGATAAATACAACCCCACTGTGTATTAAACAAAAATTAAACCCTGTTTTCTTTTTCCTAGTTAAGTTGCCATCAATTCAAATAGAACAAGGCCGTGGACACAGTTAATAGTCTGCAGGCCAGCCAGGCAGGGCTTTGAAAGCAGTTAAGCCCCCCTAAAGCGCTGCTTGTGCCCAATTATAACTCACTACTTACCATCTTCATAATTTAAATCTGTCCACCCCTGAGGGGGGAAAATTTTTTGCTAATCAAAGCCATGAATGCACCTTTTTCCTTTTGACAGCATTAAATTAAAGCTAAATGGTTGGTTTTGAATGAGTTACTGTGAAGAATAAAGGCATTAATGAGGTAATTTCATTACAGAGACTCATCCAGGCCTATGTGAAAACGAGGGAAGTAAGTGGAGGGGAAAGCTGTGGAGGAAATTAGGGTTCCTTCCACCCTAATTAATGTTTGGGGGCATTTAGGACAGGCACCAAATTAACTGCTCCAAAGAACTCTCATTGAAAAAAAAAATACATTGTGGCTGTCCCGTGTAATTAGAAGACAGTACAAGAACACTCTGTGAGTAGAAAGCCTCTTTAGCCCAGTCGGCTGCTCACAGGGAACCGGCCATTAGGGAGGCGGAGGTTTAAGGAAGCACTGGGCAGACAATGTAGGATTGTGTAGGTCCTTGAGCCCTGGGAGCTGTAAACAGGTAGCCTCTGAATAAGGAATTATGAGATTCCTGGGAGGCCTGTCTTCCCAGCAAAACAGTCTTAAATGCATCCAAAAGGAAGAAAGAAAGGTGAATGGGCCCGGCGTGGTCAGCGGAGAGAATGCTCAATGCTTGTCTTAAGTGATTACAGGAGGCTGTGCTGGCCTCTCTCCTTGAGTTATCTTTACACGGCTTTTGTCTCCCCTAATTGGAGCTGATGAGGCGCTAATTGGAGGCCTTCTTTAAAAGCCCACTACTTTCATCATTGGGAAATCTGGGGAGACTGAGGGAGTGGAGTTAATGAGACCGAGAAAAAAAGGAGAGATGAAGAAAGAAAACTTATAAAGTGTGGCTTGACAAAAATAAAGCTGTCATTTGTCACATCTAGGAGGGGTGAACAAGAAAGGTTTGATGGGAGAGAAAGGTGAGCAGCCGAGATATTTAAAAATCTTTCCGAAGCATCTTTTTAAAAAAACATTTATTGTATTTTTTTGTTACTATTTATCCCTCTCATACCCACCTCTCACAATCACCACACTGTTGTCCGTGTCCATGAGTCCTTTTTCCTTTTTGCTCAGTCCCTGCCCCCCCAACCCGCCACCACTAGCTGTCATCTGCTCTCCATCTATGAGTCTTTCCCCATTTTCCTTGTTAGTTCAGTTTGTTCATTAGATTCCACATATGAGTGAAATCATCTGGCATTTGTCTTTCTCTGCCTGGCTTATTTCACTTAGCATACTGTTCTCCAGGTCCATCCAGACTGTCGCAAAGGGTAGAACTTTCTCCTTTTTTACAGCCAAGTCGTATTCCATTGTGTGAATGTCCCACAGTTGTTTTATCCACTCATCTATGGATGGACCCTCGGGCTGCTTCCACGCCTTGGCCGAAGCATCATCACAGATTAGCTAGGATAGGAATAATCTGGTCTGTCCGGGTGTTTCTTCCTTTTAATCCCCACACTCAGTCCTCATAACTCTCTGAATTCAGGCTCAAACATTTACGTCTCAACTCTATGGCTCCTTTTCAGAACTGGAAGGAGAGGGGGTATGGAGCCAGACACGCATACTTCATGCTGACCTTGTCCCTCCTCTCAGAGCAAAGGTTCTTCTCATTGCATGTCAGTCGCCATTTCCTCAGGCCACAGAGAGAACCCTTCCCTGCCTCACAGGCGCGAAATGAAACAAGCTCAGGAAAATGTCTTTAAAGACTAAGAGTTGGGGGAAGAAGGCAGAATTAACTTCCCCACAGTGCCTCCAAGCGTTGCATGTGTTATAATTTTTTTTGTTGTTTTTCCTTTATACATTTCTATGCCTTCTAAGTCTTTAGCATGAGCCTGTATGTTTTATCATCAGAAAAATAACATTTTAGTATCTCCATTTTAGGTCACTTTGTTTAAAATGTGCAAGCAGCAAAGAAGTCAGAAGGAGTGTGCAGCAGGGAGAAGAGAGGTTCGCTGGGGAGGGGTGGACACACCTTCAGGACACCGCACCGGTTTGCCTGTGCCTGCCGAGTAACCATAACAGGGTCACGTGGAAGGTAATGATGCCACAAACAGGCAGAGATCTGCACCAAGCCAAGGGTTCGTCCGCCTCCCCCTCAACCCTCCCCTGACCTCTTGGTGGATTTATACAGTATGCCAAGAGATTTAGCTTTTTATATAGTATCTCTGATTATTGTCAAACAGTTCCTGAAGGTTAATTTCCTGGCGCGTTGTAACTTACCTTAGGGTGGTGACCCTGAAGTTTGTCTTCCATCCCCACCTAAGTATTCAAGTGCTTAAGTTACTTAATGTAAAATACAGCCATGCTATAGACCATCAGTCAAAGAAATATGAAATTGACAGGCTGCTGGTCAAGCACGTGATGCAAACCCTAGTGGGATCGCATTTCATCCTTTGTGAAATGAGTTGATACATGTCAAGGGCTTGGAACAGTGCCTGGCATGCAGTTAGGGATCAGTAACTTAGAGCCAACACGTGGAGACAGAGTAAGAGGTAACCCTGGGAAGCAGACAGAGAGCCCTAAAAGGCAAAAATGACATGCAAGGAAATCGGTAGCTGTATTTGGTCTGAAAACTGTAAATCTAAGGGAGAGGTTAGTTTACGGGGAGATGTTTGGAATAAGCATGACTGACAGTGCTGATGGGCTGAAAAGGCAGCCTGCCGGGATCTCCCTCCAGGTCAGGAGACCACGCCCCCCACGTGGAGGATCTGAGGATGACAGTGCTACAAAGATCCCTACAGGGGCCGCTGTTCTGCAGACGATGTGCTCACAGTCACCCAGGTCACCAAGCGTGGTGGAGTCTGCACCTCCCTGATCAATGCTTCCATTGCCCCGTAGAATCAGGAACCGGCCGGTCTCCTGCTCCAAAGCTCCTGAGAACATTAGATAAGGACAGGAGGGCTCCAGTGTCCTTGTGTGGTCACACACGCATTTGCACACATATACTAACACCTAGACCTACTTGTTGTCTCCAATTGGGGGGGAAATCCTTCCTTAAACCCACATGAACCATTTTGAACACCAAGAGGTAAGTCTCTCCATGTCTGGGTGGCTCTTCGGTCCCTGGTGCACCCACACATCCAGCACCCAGCAAATACCTGCAATGGACCACACCACAAGCTGAGCGCTGGGGGTCCGAAGGTGAGCAAAACGGTGACACAGCCTGGACACAGCCTGCCCTCGTGGAGCTTCTCGCCCAGTGCGGGAGGCAAGCACGGGGCAAAGATTCACACGAGGAGCGCTCCAATTCCTGATGCTCTGCTAAATGCCCTGGAAGGAAAGCGGGGAGCAATGTCAGAGCAGGGAGTCGTGGTAGGACAGTCACTTACCAAAGTCTCTTAGGTAAGTGACTGAGGCAGATGCTTTGAAAACCCTGAGCTACAATCAGCAGACAAGAGAACCTCCCCCCGCTCCCCACCCCTGCCCATTAAACCCAATTAGAAGAGGAGAGCTCTGGTGTCTAATGGGTTAATGAGCATCCTGCAGATGGAGGGTGAGGAGCCTGAGCAGATGCTTGGGCAGGAGGCTGGAGGAGCGGCTTGCCAATTGGCTGCAGCTGCTGAAGGAGCAAGCAGAAGTGTCCATCAATGTGGCCGCTGTCAGTGCAGCGACCCTACTTTTTAATAATAATTTTAAAATACAGAACCCGTAACCTAAGAAATTGTTTCATTTTACACATCAATAAAGTAACTTGCACGAACAAAAATGAAAATGAACTTAGTTATGCAATGATTTATCTGGCTTTATTGAAAAATAGCTTCATCTGAGGCCTGGGACAGAGGAGAGCCAGGAATTATGTTTTCAGCATTGTAGCTGCAATGTGCCAATCGTAGAGGTGCTCCGCCCACCCTCCACCCCCCTCGGTTTGATAAGGAAGAAACGAAGTTCCAGAAAGGTAAGTGACTTCCTTACAAGTCATGCCAATGGCAAGATTAGAGAGCAGACTTCCTGGCTTACAGTTCAGTGCGCTCCAACACCTGCCGGGCCCATGTATTGGTCAGCTGCAAAGTAAAATACAACTAATTAAATTTATGAAAACTTCCTACTAATAAGAGAAATACAAATTAAGACTCTATGATACACCACTTTTCACCTGACAGACTGAAAAATTTCAAAGTATCTTACCAGAAATCAAGAAAACTATCACAGTTTTCTGGGATTGTATCAACCAGACTCAGGAGGTGGCCTGAAGAGAGTCTCACAGGAATGACTGGAGCATTAAGGGTAATAATTGAAGTGGATTAAAATGCATTGCATATGTTTAAAAAAAAAAACAAAACATGAGTTCAAAATGATACTGAACTACAAACAGAAAAACTATGAGAGCCAACAACAAAAGAGGTCGCTTTTGGAGGATGCCTGGGAACTAACTCTTTGGTTTTGAAAATATTTCTTAAAAAGGAAAGAATCGATCATTGTTCTCACCATTATATAAACTATAGATCAAAGTAAATAGTTGATGAGAAGCTTTTTATGGAAGCATCTCACTAAAAAATGAAGAAGAAATAATGAGATTAGAATATCACCATCTTGTGCTGGCTGGTGTGGCCCCGTTGGTTGGAGTGTAGCTCCATAACCAAAAGATTGCAGGTTCAATTCCCGGTCAGAGCACATACCCAGGTTGCAGGTTCAATCCCCAGTTGTGGTGTGTACTCAAGGCAACCGATCAATGTTTCTCTCTGTCACTTCCTCTCTCCCTCCCTCTCTCTCTAAAAGCAATGAAAAAGAAGTCCTTATGTAAGAATTTTAAAACATTTTATTTAACTTAAAAAAAAGATTACCATCTTATCAAACCTAATGAAATAATGGATTGCTAAAATAATCATCCGTGGTTGCTAATGGAAGTACACATGCCCCACTGCCTGAGAACTATTCTTGCCAAAAATTCCGGCTGGGTTGGCCAGTGCTTCTGACGACTCAGCAATCTCAAACACGGCCTTTGTCCAGGCCTTAGCAGTTCTTCCTGTTTGGCAAAAACTCCCAAGTGACCCGCCAGCATTTTGTGGTCTTCAAGTCTCCTCACCTCAAACCTCCAGGGCGATCCCTATAAAATATATATTTATATGCTTCTCTCCTCTGCTCTAAGTGGTCAGTCCCTATGGTGAGTTGAACTGTGTCCCCTCCCCTCCCAAACCGAACTGCCAGTACCTATGAATGTGACCTCATTTGGAAATAGGGTGTCTACAGATAGAATCAAGTTAAATGAGGTCATCCTGAATTAGGGTAGACCTTAAGCAGTGACGGGTCCTTAGAAGAAGAAAGAGGTTCAGACCCGGAAACACAGGGGGAAGATGACCATGTGAACCCAGAGAGAGAAGTTGGAGGGATGATGTAGCCACAAGCCAAAACGTGCTTTCCAGCTCATCAGCAAAGCCCCTCCCTCCCGCCCTGCGTCCCCTACGCCGAAACTCCTCAGGGGAGCCAGGTCTTGCACACCTCTGACCTTTGCACACCTCTTTGGCTACAGTGACTGTCATCCTTCCCCTGATCTGCTCAGATGCCTACTCACATTTCCTCCTGGCAGAATTAAAGTCCTTCTGGGAGCCAACGGCGCTTGGTGCCCACCTCTTCCTTTGTGTTTGCCAGGCAGCATGGTGGCCTATTTCCCACCAGAGGGGAGCTCTGCCATAGCAGGAAGAACACCTTACTCCCCCCACGATCCCAGTGCCCCACTGAGAAGCAGTAATTGCAGCTATCAGGGCCGAGTGATTCCTATGTCCCAGGCATTGTTCTGAGCATTTTTCATGTATTGACTCAATTACCACAACGCTGAATTGTTATCCCCATTTTACAGATGGGAAAACAGAGGCACACTAGGTTACATGATTTGCCCAGTGTTATACACAAGAAGTGGTGGTGGCACGAATCGAGACCTCTCCAGACACAGCTGTCATTGCTTTACTGCTCAGGATGCACAGAGACTGGATGCGGGTGGGGAGTGGGGGATAAACGATCGATGAACATGCAACACTTCTCATCACGGGTGTTCATCATCTAAGTCTAACCAATTCGTGGTTCTCCTGTGTTTCCCAATTTACCCCAGAGATGGAAGTGCAATTTGAGAACACGCCCGAGGGGTGCTAAGTGGAATGACAAGGGACCCACCCCGGTGGTTGCTGTGTGGTGTGTGGTTCACCAGTACATGAATCCAGTTACGGAGACTGGCTTTTGTCCACAGAGCTCTCTCTCGCCTTGCTCTCTGACCCCTCAGGTTTGTTTTTTTTTTTTTTTAATCTCTTGTATTTTTCTCACCTTCCCACCCTTAGCAACGGTTCAGTTCCTCTGCTTGACCTTGTTGAGCTGCATCCTACTTGCTTCTGGCCTAATTTAGCCAACTTCATTTTAGCTTTCAACCAGGTGCAACTAGGTCTACTAGCTTGATGGTTCCTCAAAGCAGTGTAAGTGCATGGTAAAGTTCTAGGATCCTGCTCATCAACGGGATGTCACAACATTTAAACAGTCGGCAGTTCCACTCCACCCTCAAATGGCCCTTGCGGAAATGCCATCGGGCGCGTTTCTCACCCTTGTTCTTCACTGTCTTTTTTAAAAGTTATAATATAATATGCATAACATAAAATGTACCGTTAGTGACATTTAATACATTCACAGTGTCATACAATCACCACCACCGTCTAGCTCCTAAACATGTTCCTTGCCCCTAAAGGAAATCCTACATCCATTAAGAAGTCACCCTCCAGTAACCCCCCCACCCCACCCTGGCAACCACCAACCTGCTTGCTGTCTCAATAGATTTGCCCATTTTGAGTGATTCATATAAATGCACCCACACGACGTGTGACCTCCTGTGCTGACTTCTCTCGCTGAGCACAACGCTTTCGAGGTGCGTCCAGCGTGTGGCACACACCAGCACTGCATCCCTTCTAAGGCTGAATGATGTCGCCACATTTTGTTGCCCCTTCATCAACTAGTGGACATTCACGTTGTTTCCACCTCTTGAGCGCTGTTAACCTTCACGGACACCTGTTTTCAGTTCTCTTGGGGATATGCCCAGGCGTGCGGGTGCTGGGTCGTACGGTGGGTTATGCTTAAGTTATTGAGGATTAGCCAAGCTGGTCTCCACGGCCACTGCACCGTCGCATGTCCCCACCTACAGTGTCCAGGGTCCTGGTGTCTCCCCATCCTCACCCACACTGACTTCCCTTTCTTAAAAGAAATCATGGCCATCTTAAGTAGGTGTTCCTTAAAGTCTTTTCAAAGCATCGACGTGATTGTAGCAGAGCCTCTCACAGCGTCACGTACCTGTAGAGCCCTCAAGGATCTTGTTATAATACGGATTCTGATTCAGTCCGCCTCGGGTAGAAATTGAAGATCTGCATTTCCAACACACTCCCAGATTGGCAGAGATCACAGAAGCCAGATTATAGTTGTTGTAAACTCCCCAGTAGCTGCCATCTGCGATTAGAATACAATTGTAACTCCTCGAGGTGTTCAGAAGGCCGCCTCCCAGCCTCCCCTGCTGCTGTTCTCCAGCTACTGACCACACTCCAGTCATTCTGGGTTTCTCTTCTGCTCCTTGAACAAGCCATGGCTTTCCTGCCCCAAGGACTTTGCCCTTTCTGTCCCCTCCACCTGCGACACTCGGCCCTGATCCTCACTTGGCTGCCTCTTCATCCCTCAGGCCTCGGATCAAATGTCTCCCCCCATAAAGAGGCTTCCCCAGAGCCCTCTCCCAAAGCGCCCGCTCCCCTGCCTACCCACCCCCGCAGTCGCTCTCGGTCCCACATCTGTGTCTTTGTTGTCGGCGTTGTTGGTTGGTTGTTTATCAGTGTCATAACTTGAAATTTTCTCTTTAAAATGTGCTCATAGTTTTATTTTCTATCTCCCGCGCTGGCATGTAAAACAGTATAAGACCAACGCCTCCTCTGTCTGATCCGTTTTTCTCTCTCTCATGTTCAGAGCGGTGTTCAGCCCAGGTGGGTGCACAATAAAGGAATTATTAAATGAATTAATGCATCGATTGCAGTTTTAGGCCCTTCTTGCCCTTCTCCGTGGTTTTCAGATGTGGCTGTGCACGTCTGAAATTTAACCCAGAGAAGGTTATAAATTACTACTGTAATTACAGACGTGAAACACCCTCCTGCGTACTTCCAGACCGTTTACACAGTCGTCACTCAAGCGGCTTCGTCCTTGTCTCTGCTCCCAAATCCACTGGCCTGCCCACCCCAGTTCTTTTTTATCTGCTTACGAGTACTCAAAGAAAGTAAAATAAGGTGTGTCCCTTGTCTCTGCTTCTCCTGCGTCCCTTTGTAAATGTCCCCATCGGCTGAGTGTCATCTCTCTCCGGGACAGCTGTCCCTCAGGTCAGCTAACACCGTGGCACGGTTCCCTCACTACATGAGGAAGCTTCATTTCCCTCGGAGCTGGCGTCTCATTTTCTTTTTAATTTTTTTGTCTTTGGACCTGAAGACTCTGAATTTGTTTGGACCTTCTTTGAGGCCCTACTCGCTCAGTGATCTTATTTGGATCTGAACTTCCCAGAGTATTTTGAGCTTTATTCTATGACGCTTCCTTTTGTCTGATATGCACACACACATACACACAGGGCCACAGGGTCTGGCACAAATAATGCCCCTTTGGTAATCTATACAAAATCTTTCATTACAAAAGCATAAGCATGTAATTCCGTAACACAACAATGTCGCACTCAAGCATACCATATGACGTTGTAGGTGACATGTTCAAATTGCTGTCCATCCCGTGTAGGACATTCACGTACCCTACCAACCACCACTCAATGGCGTTACTCCTGCCGGACCCTCTGTATGTGTATGTATGTGTATATGTGTATGTGTATGTGTATGTATATGTACATATAACAACAGTGGGTGTTCCTTCCTTTCTCTTCAAAACAGTTGCCTAAATAAACATCCGACCTTCTTAAGTCCCACCAGAGTTTGCATCTGTTTCAGAAAATCTTAAGACCAGTTCCCTACCTAGACTGTGAAATCAGTTCGTTTCCAATTTAATGTTAGGTTCAAAGCAAGTTGTCTCTTTCCATTTCCTGTCATCTCACCCTGGTCAGTTTTGGAACACTTTCCTCCCTCACATGGTCAAATTGGTCCTGATGGAAGAATGAGCTCAAAAGGGTGTGCCCCCTCTTGGTTGCTGGAACCATCACACTGGCCTTAGTTTCCTGGTAAGGAGATCATAGTAAACCTTTGCCACTATATCTTCCTTGCTCTTTACCTTTGCGTGCCTTAACCCAGAAGTTCAATGTTCTGGGCTTTTCATCCATTTCCTGATTTGGTGATTACAACCTAAAAATCTTCACTGCCACTAGTTCCTAAAAAATCTTTCTTCTAGTGCTGTGTTTTAGTCAACCGTACTACTGGCCTTGGTGATAAATCACCTTTTGTGTTACTAGCTCTCTTTCTTGTTACTGAATCTCCAAGAATGGCCAGCACCAGATGTGTGTCTGGCTGTGCCTCCTTCTCCCTCAGAGTTTACAGCACATTTCTGCTTGCTCACCTGCCTTGCACTAGACTGAGCGCCTGCTGTCAGAAGCCACATTTTACTCATCTTTGGGTCTCCTCACCTACCCCACTGCCCACCTCACAGTTGACTCTTAGGAAATGTTTATAGAATATTGGACACATATGCCACACCTTATAAGCCAAGAGACATAAACCAGGTGAGACTATTAATGAATGCTGAAAGAGAGCCTTCAGGTGAGCGTGAAATGGGTTTCAGTAAGTGTTCTAAGAACAGGAGGAATAGGGCTCCCAGAGTTTGTGGAAAGCTTCATGGGGAATGTGAGGCCCAAGCTTGGTCATTGGTGAACAAAAAGGGAGAAGGCGAAGCAGAATCCAGGAGGCGCTTGAGTTTTCCACTCTGTCCCTCCCAGGTTTCCACGTGGGGCTGCTGCCTTTGTCGCCCTCCCCTTGATCCCAGCACTCCCTCCTCAGGTCCTCTGCACGTTTCCCCTCCACCTGTACCAACCTGGTCTAACAGCCTCCTCCACGCTTAACTGTGCAACCTTATCTTATTCTTTAGCCCAGCGAGAGAAATCAAAGACTCTGAAGGACAATGCCACTTTTGTCTCCCGTTCCAAAGGTCCCCAGGGCCAATCTCCCAAGCCTGGTGTGGTTGCTGAGGCTGTCCCTCTGGAGAAACGAGGCTGTGGAGTAATTAGGTCATAGGAAACACTGAAACCAGAGGATTCAGCTGGAGACCAGGCTAAAATTCATAAATAACGATTGGCATAGCTGGAGTTCAAGATAAGCTCATTTTAGATCTGTAGGCTTGGTCTAGCAGAACAGTGACAATTATATCCTTTCTCTAAACGTGTCGCCTCCCCTGACTTTTGAAGCATTTATTTTCTATCGCTGAATCATTCAATAGCCATATAATTGCTATTTCCATTTCTCTGGCTCAAATGGGTCTGGGAGGCAGTTACCACTCCCAGTTCATTAACCGACTGGCCTTAGCATTAGCAGCCCCTCCATCGGGGGTTGCCTTGGAGACAAAGCTTCCTGTGGGTAATCCAAGATTATCTAGCTCTTTATCCTCCATGTGACCCTTAATTACTTGCTAAATTAGAATGGTTTTCTGAAAATCACAAGCGGAGGTTAATATGTTCTTCCAGAGCTGGTCAAGCTAAGATGACACTGAATTCGCAGGGAATTCAAGTTACATGATCCCTGAAGGCGTCTCTTTGAGTAAGGAGATGAACTCTCCCCCCAGGAGGCACTGCCCCCCCCATAAAGGCCCTGTCACTCACCATTCGTCCACCAGCTTTCCGAGCTGTGGTTTAATCTTCCCAGGACAATTCACTACGTCAATATTGAGCAGATTCATTCTGGTCGGGATCCTGCTTCCATTTGTCTTTGATAACTGCTTTAAATTTAAGGGCCTATTTTTTTTTATCATAATTGTAGGGTTTTGCTCTTTGCATTTACACAATTACAAGGCTTCATGTACCGGTTTTGGACAAACAAGGGAACTGAAGAAGCTACTCTTAAAAACCAGAAAGTAAACACTCCAGGAGAAAAGGTTTGGGCACCAGAGTCCTGCCTAATATGTTCCAGCCTCGGAGGGAGGTCAGTAGACGGAGGGGTTCTTAGAATGCACCTAATGAGTGTCTTCAAAATGGTTTTTGCAAATAAATGAGTCATTGCGGGTATTGATTGAGAATTACCAGGAGAAGTTATACTTAGTGTTACTTTTTTTTATTCATCTAGATTATAATGAAATGATTGAATGTAGTTCCAGAAGTTAAGGGAAAAAAACTGTCTTAAAATTTCAAATGTTATGAACAATTCTCAACATTAAAGTATCAAACTAGAAATAGCCCGGAGCCTGCAATCACACAGGCATCCATCTGAAACATATTTAGGAAACTGACGTGAACTGGATGTGTTAGACATAAACTATAAACATCGGTGACCCAGCACCTCCAATTACTTATTCAGATTTCAGAAGGAGTCGTTAGCAAATCACTAAAATCTATTCAATCAGAATGCTTGGCTGATTGCATAAAAAGCTTTGTGTGTGCATGATTATATCCTTCAGCTGTGTACCACCTTTAAAAATATTTAAGCATCTATTGTGTATAAGGCTTCGTGCAGCCCTCATTTTGTTCAACTGCAGTAGCCAGAGCTAGAATTAGGAGAAAACTTCTATGAAAGTCATGTTATTACATTTGCTCATAGCTTACTCTCACAGTACGTGTGAAACACCAGGAAATTGACTTTGACTATGGCACACTTAGATTTGCCATCAGAGTGAACTCCTTTTAAAGAGAAGTTTGGTAAACCTTGGGGTGGTGACCAACAGACTGAGATTTTCTTTGACAGAGTTTTAAAATAGTTTCGTTCAGCATTTCCTGAAGTGTGTTCCACAAAACCGAAGTCCTGCAGTCTATTCATCGGTGTGTGCAAAAGGGATTCTATAACCAAACAAGCTTGGGAAAATGATGTATAAAAACGAAATTCATTGGGCTCTCCCACTGGAGAACTTCCATGAGCTTTTAACACTTTAGCATGCATATGGACAATCAAGTCTCAAACTTATTTGCTTCTAGAATTCTTGCTCTCGTAGTTCCTCATAGCAGCTTTTGGAACCCGTGAGTTTAAAGGAGCACACTTCGAGAAACAACTTTTTATTTTTCTTACCCTGCTTTGGTTAATGGGTGCGGATACAACTGATTAAAAAAAAATTTGATGAATCAAGCATTCCATGACCACATTCTCACCTATAAAAAGGTACCGTATTTAAAAGCCTCCTCAGATGAGTTTCAGCAAATCGCTTGCAGCCGTGCCCTAGCAGTTACACGCTAGACTTGCAGAGACGTCATCCGTAAGCCGGGAGGAGAGGCGACCCGGAGATGGGAGCGGCTGTTCTCCAAGGAGACTCGACCCAGCTCCGGGTTCACCCTCCTTCGACACTTGTTTTCCTGTCGATGAAAAAGTGTCTGATTATTTGAACTGTGGTGTAATCTTGAGCTGAAGACTCTTTGCTCTTAGATTCATGTTCGTATGTCCTCCCTCCTAATTTAGATCACTCTCGTGTTTTGCATCCTCAATAAATAATCTATAAAATCTGTCAGGCATTACCACATTCTTGCTTAAACATGTGTAGGAGACACTGTTAATTGCCTTTCCATCTTTCATCTTAATCTTCTTCCTGAACTGCTCTGGTCAGAGAGCCACCCCTCTCACACCGCACCCATGTGAGATGGGAGGCGAGTCTATCCCCGTCTCCCGGGATACGTCATGATTTGTCTGAGCCAGCAATTCTCCAAAAAGAGCAGTCCTCAGACAAGCAGTATTGGCATTACCTGGAGCGTGCTAGCAATACAAATTCTTGGGCACTATCCTCAACCTACTAAACTAGAAATGTTGGGGATGGGCTCTGCAGGGGATTCTGAATCACACTGGTTAGAGGACCACTGTTCTTTACCACACCGGGTAATTCTACACTCTTTACCAGTCACTGATTCAGTGTGTGGCCTTCCCGGCTACTCTTCGTGTTCCAAAGATGGATGTGTCACCTAAATTGACCTCATCAGCATGAAGGGATGAAGGGTAGAATTTATATTCCAAGGTTGGAAGAGATATTCTCCCTATCTCTTTCTCGGATCATGAAGAAGGAACTGCCATCTTAGACCTGGGGGAGAAGCCTGAGGACTGAGTCATGCAAGGTGGAGGCAGGGCATTTCAAAGATGCAAAGCAGAGCCTGGATGCACCCCTCCTCACCCGGTCCTACTTCTAACCAACAGCCCTGTGAGATAATAGGTTAATTGTTATCAGCCACTTTGAACTGAGGTTTTTTTTATTCTTACAGCCTAAAACATGCCATTTATTAAAATATGTATAATAATTTTCTAATTTTTAAGATTAAATATGAAATCTCCAAGGAAGTTGTGTTCCTACTGCCTTGTTTCTCATATAGTGGAGCACTTAGGATTTTTTGATGAATGAACGAGAGTGAGCACGTTGCAGGAATGAAAAACGATCATACATCGAAGGAACAAGCAGATACATTCATTACTCTTACAAAATACGATTGGTTCAAGGTCATTATGAGGTTCCAATAATAATTAACCTACGAATGCAAACAATGAATTGCTATGCAACCTTAGTTTTAACACTATTTTTGTTGCAACTAAGTGAAACCCTTTCCAGCTGGCTTAAGCAAAAATGAGGGTCAATTACAGGGCTACTGAAGTGTTTCACAGACCATAGATTTTACCTCTGACTTTAAGCATCAAGCACGTGTGACACCCTGGCCCGTGTGGCTCAGTTGCTTTGGCATCCTTCCACAGAGCAAAAAGGTCGTAGGTTCAACTCCCAGTCAGAGCACATGCCTGGGCTGCAGCTTCAGTCCTGGTCAGGGTACATATGAGGGACAGCTAACCAATGTTTCTCTCCCCTTCTTTCTTCCTCCCTTCCCCTCTCTCTAAAAATAAGTAAATAAAATCTTAAAAAAAAAAAAGAATGTCTGCCATTGGTGAGGAGAGTGTTTGAGAGCTCCCATTTCTCTATATATTAGCCAATATTTTATATTATCATAGTTTTAAATTTTTACTAGTCTAATGACTAGGAAATAGTACCCAATTTTTTTTAATTCAAGTTTCTCTGATTTAATTTACTTAACTTGGAATAAACATTTTAACTTTTATTTCTTGGCAATTCAGATTTCCTTTTGGGAATGGCCTGTTCTAATATGCCTATTTTTTTTTGTTAATTATGTTATATGTTTTATTCCTATTGATTTCAAGGAGCTCTTTTTGTGCTCTGGATTCTAATCCTTTGTTGGGTTTATGTACTGAAATTATACTCTTCCTGTATGTAATATTTTCTTCCATTTTCTTTAGTGTGTCTTTTGTTGAATAGAAGTTATTGTGAATTTATAGTAGGTAAATGTATTGATCTTTCCTCCTTGTGAGCTGAACTTCTTGTGTATGAAAGAAATATTTTCCTACACTGAAGTCATAAATATATTCTTACATTTTCTTCTGAAAGATTTATAATTTTGCTTTTTTACATATTGATCATTAATTCACCTGGAATTTAATTTTATGTATGGTGGAAGGTAAGAGTCCATTTTATTTTATTTCAAATGAATTGCTAATTTTTCCCAGAACCATTTATTGAATCATCTGGCATTTTTCTAATGCTTTTTAATAAAAATATCATATCTACATAGACATATATACAGGTGTGTATGGGTTTTATTCTGGTCCATTGAGCTATATAGCCCTGTGCCAATACCACCCTGTATTCACTATAAAAATTATCATAATTAGCCCTGGCTGGTAGCTCAGTGGATTGAGCACGGGCTGCGAACCAAAGGGTCACCGGTTCGATTCCCAGTCAGGGCACATGCCTGGGTTGAAGGCCAGGTCCGCAGGGGAGCCACGTGAGATGCAACCACACACTGATGTTTCCCCCCATCTCTTTCTCCCTCCATTCCCTTCTCTCTAAAAATAAATAAAATCTTAAAAAAATATATAAAAAGTATCATAATTAGATAGTAGAGCTGATAAAACAATCTAACAAAAAAAATCCTGCTTCCTTGGTTGTGTTTCCAATATAGTCTTGGCCGGTTTGGGCTGGTTGCTCTTCCACATGAATTGTAGGATCAGCTAATCAAGTTTCATTTTCCTCATTTATTAAAATTGTTTTCAATTATAAACCAATGGAGAGAGAATAAAGACTTTTATCATTTAAGTCTCCTCAAACATGAACATGGTATATATTTCCATGTATGTAGATCTTCCATTGTCTTTAAATAATGTTTTTCTTAAAGTTTTTTAACATTTCAAAATTAAATTTATTTCATAATTTATAGTTTTTGTCATTAATATAAATAGCATTCTTTCATATTTTCTAATTGATTACTACTTGGTGTAAAGATGGTAACTATCATATTTCTACTAATAGTTTGTCTCTGAATTCTCTTGAAGTTTCTGTGAAGGCAAAAACATAACATAAGGTACAAATAAGAACATTTTCATCTCTTTCATTCCAATACTTTTTTCCTTTGTTTTCTTGGGCAATGGTATTATTTAAAACCATCAATACAATAATAAATATTAAATAATAAAGGTAATAATAAGAATATTTTTATAATTTCTGTCATAAAAATGGCTTCTCAAATTTTACCATTAAGAATATAGTGTTTGTTGTAGGCTTTTGATAGATCAATTTTATCAGGGTAAGGAATCCTAAATTACTAAAATTTCTTGCCATTAATGAGGATTATTTTATGGAATTCTTTTCTGCATTGATTGAGATATTACCATCACTCAATGTGGCAAATTACGTTAGTAAATTTCTTAATAGTGAAACATCCTTGAATTCTGGGATGACATAGATGATTTAATAAATGATTTATATTCATGCTTTAAAACTCATAGTAAAACTTCACTCAACATAACAAATTGGGTGCCAACAACTTCGATTTAGTGGCGAAGTTAAAGGAGCGTGGTTTTTCATGAAACATTGATTTATACACTGATCAGCACTGTCAGGAATTTTTTATTGGAGTTGTATTTATGTCAGTTACATATTGTAACAGTGATAACAAGTGGAAGTGTTACAGAACAAATGGGGGGGCTGGATGAAAGATATGAGAGACCCCCCTTTTTCTGTACCCGGGGGTTTCTCCCCCTTACCAGGTTCGTTTTGCCCACCGCCAAAGAAAAGATTCAAAAGGAAAAGAATTAAAAAGAATTGTTTATTTAAACACACACAGTCCTTCCCTCTCCCACTGCCCAGTCTGGGGTACTGTATTTTACACAGGCTCCCAGAACCATCCACGTGGCCCTGACTCTCACCCAAGCTGCGTGGTCCCAAGCTGTGTGCCAAAAAGAGCACGCTCAAGCAGTGTGGAGCGGGAAGCGCCCAGAGAGGAGAGTCAGAGACCCCCAGAGGGCCGCTCAAGCAGCGTTTGGCCTGGATTTAAATCCCAGAGTGTCATTTCCGGCTCCGCCCACAATTGGCCACAGCTGCCCGCATTCAGGTCAGGTGTGGCCTTTTAGTGTGGGGCCAATTATCTCCCTCTAGGGGGCCCTCCTCCCAGCTGCACCCTGTTACAGAAGTACAAAGTTGTTTTAACCACCAAGCCAACTGATCTGTAATCATCAGCACGTATTATTTCTCCTGAAATAAGCTGCTCTCTAAAATTGGTTGCTTTTTGAAGTAGATTTAATGTGCTGCTGTGAATTTGCTTAGCAACCTTACATTGTATCAAATTTCAGCCAAACTCTGATTTGAGTAAAATGTTCTGTATTCCAAGTTATCAGAGTTTGAAATAATGCACAATTTTACTGTATGTTGCTGTTTTGGGGAGGGCTCAGGAAGAAATCCCTAATTCTGACCTAAATTGCTTGAGGCATTTATTTGTCTGGTGGGGGATTTGCATTTCTGGACATTCATTATTGACAATGCTCTCTTTCTAGTGTCATCTTGCCATGGGTGTCACCACTTGGAACACTGTGAAAGAATTAGAAAAATCCTTTACTTCCTGAGCTAGCCAATAGCGGACAAGTTTTTATTATTGCCTTACCTGCCACTGAGATTTCTTTGAGCTTCTGTACTGAATATGCTCCAGTATCCCAATGTATGCAAAAGACTCTGTCTCTAGTGAATGGATAAATAAGGCCCTAAAAGCTCTGGTTCAGTTCTTCATTAATGTAGTGGAGGCATGTGTTTGTTCCCTATCTATGTACATGTCCCCTTTCTTTAGATCCAGCTTTGATTCCCAGTTTAAGTGTTTTACTTAACCTCCCTTTGGCGATTCTCATTTTGTGCTGGGAAATCAATATCTACAAATATTTATTCTGAGGTCAAAATGGTGCAGCATATCATCGTTCGGATAAGAACGTTTTTCTCCCCTCTCCAAACATTTCTTTCTCTTTTGCTTTCTGTTCTCCTGCCTAGTTTTACTGCTCCCCCTTTCCCTCTAAACTGTGCCTTGAAGCTCTGGCTGGTGTGGCTCAGTGGATTGAGTGCCCACCTAGGAACCAAAGGGTTTGATTCCCAGTCAGGACGTATGCCTGGGTTGTGGGTCAGGTCCCCAGTAGGGGGTGCTTGAGAGGCAACCACACACTGATGTTTCCCTTTCTTTGTCCCTCCCTTCCCCACTCCAAAAAATAAATAAATAAAATCTTTAAACTGTGCCTTGAGTTTGTTAAAGGAAAGAAAGATTGTTTTATCCCAATGGAGGTATTAAGGGGCATGTTATTGCTGACCTTTTCATATATGAAGAAAAATTTTAAAGTTTTGTTTTATAATAAGCAACATACCCTCTTTCCAGTGTCAGCTCTCATTTTACATTTACTGCGTAAAATAATATATATAGTAAAGGTTGAAATGGGGTCAACTAGTCTATCCAAAAGTAGCAGGACCAAGAAAAGTATCTTCACATATACTGACTGCATAGGAGAAATACTATTTGATAGCTTAACCCACACATAACATGTTAATACACAGGCAACAGGTATTAATACATGCTGTGTCAAATACAGTATCCTTCTCCCTTCTCTTTCCCAACCTAAATTGCATCCAAAGCCATTCTTAGCTACATATTTTATTAATTGACTAAAAGGTAAACATGAAAAATTATATTGAAAATTTAATTATAATTGACAAATTCTTTAGTACTAACTACTGTAACATATACAATAATACATTTAAACTATATCAAATTAGTCCTGGCTGGTGTGGCTCAGCAGATTGAATGCTAGCCTGCAAACTGAAGGGCCACAGGTTCAATTCCCAGTCAAGGCACAGACCTGGGTTTCGGGCCAGATCCCCAGTTGGGGGGTGTGTGAGAGGCAACTGATCAATGTCTCCCTCTCACATCAATGTTTCTGTCCCTCTCTTTCTCCCTCCCTTCCCCTCTCTCTAAAATAGAAAATAAAATCTTTAAAATATGCCAAATGAATCACATTAGCTCTGCTCTGTCCAGATCTGTAGGATGACCCTCAGGCTATTGATATAGTATCTGCTGCTTGCCTAAAAGAAGTTAGGCAGTTTGCGTTAATATAAAGTCAACAAATACTTCGGCCCAAATATGGCTGCATTGGCTGTGTCTTCTTAAGGAGAAAATAAGAGATGGACTGTGTGTTGTGATGAGTGCAACCACATGTGACTCACTTAATGGGGCTGAGTTAGGCTTCTTGTTGCTATCAGTGGAAAGGTGAAGAAATGTCACTAGAATAGCTCCTGTTTATTGGAGCTTCCTGGCTACCAGGCACTGAATTCTTTCTAAAATGGAATGGCATAGGTACTGCTATTATCCTCCCTTACCCAGATGGGGAAACCAAGCTTTAGAGAGGTTAACCGCCTTACCCAAGACCACGCGCTGGCAAAACCAGGATTCACCGCTAGCCAGTTGACCCCAAACCCTCTGTGCTTCACCACTGATTTCTCATTGATGAAAACGTGGAGAAGAGCTTTTAGATGTCCGGCATGTTATTTTAGGAAGATAGACATATGATTTGAGAAAAAGGGCTGTTCCTCATACATGAAACAGCTAGAGCAAAGCCTGATATTAAATGAAAACCTGGGTTACTTTCCTCTTAATTGATTGAATGGATGTTTGCCACCCAGAACAGTGCCTGATGTGTAGTTGCACTCAATATATGTGAGCTCTGGTATCAGGAGCGAAGGTAACAAAACCTGGAGATGATGGCTTAAATATGTGACGGTCTTAAAAAATAGAAGTCTGGAGATAGGCAGAACTGGCGTGCCAGAGGGGCTCAAGGAAATCCGTCAAGTAGAGGCTCCTCTGGCTTCCTGGGCCATCATTCTTAGACCTTGGAATTAAATTTTGAGACAGGTAAAAAAGCCTGAGTGACAAATTCTTAGAAACCCCTGATTTAACTCCAGCAAAAAGATACTAAGGCTCCGAGCACCTAATCAAAACCAGCTACTGAACAACCGGAATGCCTTCTAAAAGAATGCCTTTCTTCCAGCTAATACTGGGAAGGTTTATCACAGCCATGGAGGACCGATGTGGTGGGTTTACAGATGTTAGGGTTCACGAATTCCACCACTAAAGAGGTAAGACGCCGCCCTCTGGCTGGTGTAGCTCGGATTGGTGTGGTTCAGTGCGTTGAGCGACGACCCAAACGTCGCCGGTTCAATTCCGGGTCAGAGCGTGAGTGGCAAGCTCTCGCCCATCTGTGTTTCTCTGCCTTTCTCCCTCTCTTACCCTCTCCCTAAAAAAATAAATTTATAAAAGACGCAGGAAAGGGATTCTCGTAGGTAAGCAGTGGGTCGGCTCCTGCAACACTCGGTTGTCTGGGAAGAAGTGCAGGATGAAACCTTTCCAGACCCAGCATTGGAGAGGAGGAGGGTGAGTCGCGGCACAGCGCTCCAAGCCCCGCCCTCTCCGGCTTGGCCACGCCCACAGATGCTGGGGTCCCGCGGCCGCGGAGTTAGCGGAGGCAGGGGGCGGGGCTCAACCTTGCCCTCAGGGTACCTCGGACTCCGCCAATCAGCGAACGCCCTGTTGGCCGTCCGCAGCTCCCGTGCCCCTCCCCCTCCCGCCGGCCTCTGCTTTCCAGAATCCAATATGGCGGGATCCTGGGAAAGGGGTCTTCAGACCAGAGCTCGGCCGCTCTTCTGCGCCCTGCTGCTGTCGCTTAGTCACTTCGTCGGGGGCGACGGCGTCGGAGGAGACCCTGCGTCCGCTGGTGCCACGGGCACCCCAGTCACGCTGCCACATCGCCGTTTCGAATACAAATACAGCTTCAAGGGGCCGCACCTGGTGCAGAGCGACGGGACCGTGCCTTTCTGGGCCCACGCGGGGAGTAAGCTGGGGCAGAGGGCGGGAGGGCCCGGGTCCCATCCTCGCCTAGCGCCTCTTCCTTTTCATTATCTTCCTGCTGCACATCCTATGCGCAGTGGAGGGGACCCTTCTAGGTAGCCCCTCTTGCAGGTCGGCTCTGGTCCGCATGGTCCCCTCCAAATATGCCCCAGTCTTTTCCCCATTCTGCCCACCCCCCTTCGGCCTGTCTCCTCCTTGATCTCGTCTGTTCTTTCCGTTTGTCCTAAGGGTGTTTTGTTACTTCGTACACTTGTAAGCACTCAAACTCGTTTCTAGGCATCACGTTTCACCCTAACGCCACGTCTCTAGGGGAAACGTCCAGCATACCCCACCCCAACCTCTCCCACCCAGAGACCTGTTCAAGCAGCCCCCCTGCCTCCTTTCCCGTTTCCCCTCGGCCCTACCTTGCTTTAAAAAAAAAAAAAAAAAAACGGTATTAACAATGGTTAATGCTCCAGTTTGTACCAGATGCCTCCTGACGGCTCCAGAAGTGATGTACGTTGGTTTTTGTAGTAACTCTTAAGTTTTTATGTCAGGATACTTCCCACCCCTTTGGAACGATACGTTAAATTTGCCACTTTTAGTGACTTGGTGTGGGCTTTGATATTTCCTCTTGTATTTACATGTTATGTAACTTAATAATCACACATGTCCCTTTATTTACTAAACCAAGGGATATATTTTTCGATATTGATTGTTTCAAAACTTGAGACTAGCATTATATCTAGCTCTTTTTAAAGTTTTTTTGGAAAAGTCAAAATAATCTATGCTCCATTATTTTTATTCACTCTGTGTCTGGCACTGTTAGTAGATAAGAACTGGCCTTGCTAGATATTTACATATGCGAAAGAAATATATCTGTACTTAAGTACTGGTGTGTCATTGCTGACTAAGGAATCAGCCATAGCACTTGACAGCTGGAAGCTCTGTTCAGTGACCACCAGGTGCGAAGTTCTGGCAACCTGAATTCTATTTTCATGTGTAATTAGGAAATCATTTATATGAGGTTTATATTCATCATTTTAGACTGTCCGTATTGGACAATCTAGAAGTGTTCCATTTCTAGAAAGTAGTTCTTGAATAAGAAGCACACTTTCACTGAAATTAATGTATAATTAAAAGGTACAAGTTTCAGTCTGACATAATGACCAAGCCATTAAGTATTTGAGTGCAGTTAATTTGTTACTCAACAGGCATTAATTATGTGCCCACTCATCAAGGGTATATTCCTGGGCTTTTGTTATCAGAGTAACGTTCTTAAGTATTCAAAGAAGATGCTGATGCACTAAATGCAAGTTTGGAATTTTTTATTTTTCTCTTTGGAACGATGATGAATTTGTTCACCCTTCTTCACTTCTGCATCTTTCCACTGCCTGCTTGCTCTTCTCTCTCTCATGCTTGTGCCCCGTACTCAGCCAATTAGCAGTGTTAATCAACTACTCACATTAGGTATCACGGCTTTCTATACAAAGCTTGTAACCAACTAAGTTTGCCGCAGAAATGCCAGCTATTGTGTCTGGGTTAATTAAAGTTGTATGACTGGACCGAACCGAAATGAAGTGATTAGTGTACTAGCCAGGACACTTCTATCTACTGACTCTGGAAATCACTGCCGTGCAGATGGATCCTTTGCTTTCACTATCACCGTGATTTCATTGCACTGTTTTCTTAACTCCGTCAATTACTTTTTACCTTTTCATTTTGCTCTGAGATTCGTTATTTAAAACAATTTTGAAAACAGGAGAAATTTAAAACTTAGTTTAAACATGGCTTTTTACATTCATCCCCTCATTAGGACCAAATGAGGGGTGATTCTTTTGGTCCTAATGGTGTCTCTATGGTGTTTCTTTTTCTTAATTCAAATGTTCTTTCGTACTGTAGTACACGTCCTCGGGTCCATAAGGGCAAAAAATGATTACAGTTTATAACCTTTCACAGTTCTCAGAGCTTCCACCTCTGATCATTAGTAGGCAGGGCAGTTGGTTTCTGTTTTATAGATAAAAGAGTGGTATTTAGGAAGGTCACATAGCTAGCGGCCATGGAACAGAACTCAACTTAAGGGCCTCTGGTTCTATATCCAGTTCTCTTGCCAGGATGCTTGCCTCCTCCCTTAAGTGTTTCAAAGTGATGGTGACGAACAGTGGCTAATCTGACTAAACTATCTTAACTTTTTGTCCATTTTTCCTACCTATAAAGAGACAGTATAGTTCTTTCCCAGCATGGAAGTCAGAACTGGTTAAGACCTGAGAGGGTGTGCTGGAATTGTTCAAATTTAGGCCTGATAGGTGCTTTAATAATTATTCTGTCCATTAATAGGATAGCTAACATTTATGGAGCTATTTTTATGGATCCATATAGGAGCTTACATGCCTCCGAGGTTGTTGGAGAAATGGAGTGACTTGCCTACAATAAACAGCTAGTAAGTCGTGAAGCTGGGACTTGAACCTAGCTTGGAGATGCGAACCACCATTTTGAGGATCTCCTCTCTCTGAGAATCTGCTGATGCTGAAGTACTATTTATTGACTTGAAAGTCAGTTGACCCTCTCCCTAGAAGAATGTATATATGCACAGCATTTTGCATATAATTTTTGGCCTTTTCATGGAAATAATTGGGCCCAGCCCCTTTATTTTGCAGCTGAGCATATGGTGAGCCCAATAGAGTAAGAGACTTATTTACTCAAAGTCACACAGCTAAACTAAGACTAGGAATAAGTTTCTTGATTCCTAGTGGTATGTTTTCACACTGTTCAAGCTTTTCTAACATTTGCAAACTGATAGAATACATTGCATTTAAAAGTATGTGGAAAATAATATGAGAATCAAATATTTACTTTGGCTTTTAAGCCAAAATTTCCTTTCTGCCCCTTGCATTTTTAGTGTATGGTTACAGCTTTAGTTTTCGTTTTTTTTTTCAGATGTATTTCACTATTTGAAAAGTTGAAACTGTCAACATGAAATATTTTCCTGACAAAATTACTGTACAGTTTACTGATTTAAAATTAGGTCTCTGTATGTAACAGTTTGGTGATGATCCATTGAGTTTTACCTAATTATAACTTACAGCTTTTTTGTTCTAGATGCTATTCCAAGTTCAGATCAAATTCGAGTAGCACCATCTTTGAAAAGCCAGAGAGGGTCGGTGTGGACAAAGATGAAAGCAGCCTTTGAGAACTGGGAGATTGAAGTGACATTTCGAGTGACTGGAAGAGGTCGAATCGGAGCTGATGGCCTGGTATGATAATATTTTTAACTTAGAAAATGTATATCAATGCATACACCACCAGTCTCTGATGTTCCTTATAAATGTTTACAGGCAGTTTGGTATACAGAAAACCAAGGCTTGGATGGTCCCGTGTTTGGATCCGCTGATACGTGGAATGGCGTTGGAATATTCTTCGATTCTTTTGACAATGATGGAAAGGTATATGACTGATACCCACTTGAATACATTGAAGTCTGCTAACAGAGCTAAGCTGTGAGAATACAACTTATTTGAACACTTTCGTCGTTTTGATAGTAGAGTACTCCCCAAACTAAAAGTGATGACTAGTCTTTATATAGCTGGAAATCTATGCATGTAAAGCTATGAGTTCCTGATATGTCGTACTCCAACTTGGGGTCGTAATGTAGCCCTAACTCCGAGAAGGTTGCAAGGCCCCCCTCCCTAGCACCCTGTCTGTGCACAGTAATTTTGGTGGATATGCATGAGTCACGTGGATGTAGTCAGTGAGAGCAGTAGTGTTTAGAGTCAACCATCATAGTTTGTTTTCATGAAAATACCTACATGCGTTACTACTACTAGCTCACATGTTAATATCTTTTCATATATTAGTTACTCCTTTTGATCAGCCAGTTTCTCTGATCTCTCCTGAAACAGTCAAGAACAAAGTGTACTTACGAATTGGGAACATGAACTTGTGCTTGAGCAGCCTTAAGATTGATGACCTTGGTTCCAGCTGATTTTCTCTCTCCTGGAGTCAGTATTAGCAGGTTCAAGGAGAACTTTAATTAATCCTTGCATGCTGAGGCTGTGTTCATCCGGTTTTAGCTTCCGCGAGTCCTGCACTTGCCCCAAGCTCAGTGTGTCCTCAAATATATACTGAGGTTGATTTTTCAAGGAGAGACCACATCACCATTCTTTGTTGAGGTGTTAGGTGACTTTTTGAATGATTGTAAGAGCTTACTAAATAAGTAGAAATCTCTTCTATTAATTATTTTTAAATTTTCAGTTGTACAGTATTAGAGATGAAAAAAACCTTATAGCATATCCAGAGTGATCTAGAATTCTTTGGTCTAGGGGCTTTAATACAAATATATTTTCTTTATTTTTAGAAAAATAATCCTGCTATAGTAATTATAGGCAACAATGGACAAATTCATTATGACCATCAAAAGTAAGTGTATGTTTTTTACATTCCTGATTTCACCTTCTTTTTTGGAAACCTTATAAAATACATTGTTTCAAATCTGAACATTTTCCCGATGAAATAAGACTATTCTTTATTTGAGATTTATTTTATAACTTGATGGAAAGGTCTTATTGTAACTTGGCTGTGTTTTAAAGTTCTTTTTGTTCATTTTAAGCCTAAAAATGTGTCGTTATATTTAACCTAAAATTATGTAATACTTTAAAAAGTTAATAAAATGTTCTGGCTTTCAGTGATGCCACTAGTCATGTTTTTGCATATCTCTTAAAAAGGGACCTTCCGAAAATAAAGTTCAGAGCTTTGACTAAGCTAATGACTAAGAAATGTATGCCACCTGGCCCCAGCTGGTGTGGCTCAGTGGGCAGGCCGCCAGCCTTCGCACCTGAGGGTTGCTGGTTCCCTTCCTGGTCGGGACATGTGTCTGGGTTGCAGGCCAGGTCCCCCAGCATTTGGGGGTGTGCTGCAGGCAGCTGATCGATGTTTCTCTCCCTTTCTCCCTCTTCAAAAAAAAAATTCAGTCTTTTAAAAAAAGTAGTTTATGCCACCTGTGTATTTACCTTAGAATTGCAGTATTTAAAGATCCTTGGTGGGTACAAAGCGTCTAAGTATTTAGTATATTTGTAACACATAGTAATTTGGTATCTACATTTTTTTTTTTAATTTTTACATGTTTGATGTGGGAGCAATTACCCTTTAGCCAATCTATGAACTATACGAAAAATTATTTGTCTGCATTTCTGTTTACTTTAGTAATTTTTTTACTCTGGTATTGCCTGTGGAGCTATTTAAAGTAAAGGTGCCAAGGCCCTCCTGTGTGATAACAGCTCTGCACCAGGGGAAAGGACCTGTGCCCGCGCCGCAGCACGTGCCGACCGTGGCTCCTCATGGCTCCCAGAGTCCTGAGAAGCCACAGGAGACACTCCTGTGTCAGCTTTGTGCCTTCTGAATGAATAACTTCAACTCCCCCAAGACTTTGTCTTCACTCGATACTATTTTAATCTTTCTAGACATGAGTCATTTTAAATCGTGAGGTTTAAATATTGAAAAGCTTAAGAAGTTCCTTTCTTGCTTGTGTCCTGTAGTGACGGTGCTAACCAAGCGTTGGCGAGTTGCCAGAGGGACTTTCGTAATAAACCCTACCCTGTCCGGGCAAAGATCACGTATTACCAGAAAACGCTGACAGTAAGTACCGTGCGTTTAGTGATAATCAAACAGTATCCTGGCGTGACTTTGCATTTTGAATCTTGAGTAGAAGTTAAATGCATTTGAGTTTGGGTGGTGTTTATGTATTCATCAGGGCTACTGTGAGAGAACAGGAGGGGTTTCAAAGCCTGGTGTGCGTGGCCGTGTGTTCTAACGCCTGGCCGCTGGGTTTGCATTTGGTCAGTAAATGTTTAAGCATCCTACTATATGCTACGCATTATGTGCCTACAAGCCTTCAGGATACAAATGAGTGTAAGACAAAGGTCATTTTCCAAAGAGCTTGTAGTCTAATACAGGAGACACTTGTGCGACCTCAGTGGGCTGTCACAAATGCTACAACACAGATACTCTGAAGGGACCGAGGGGCTAGAACACTGTAACCGCCGGGTGGGAGGGAGAGGGTCAGGAACAGTTTCTGAGTGGTGTGTGGAAGGGGGTAGGGATTTCCCAGGTGGGGCACATAGTCCAGGCCGAGAAAACTGGCCTAGGGACCGCTGAAGATGTGGGAGAGGCAAGTGGTCTGGTGTGGCTGGAGGACGGAGGAGATGGTTCAGAAGTGGGCGAAAGGTGGGCAGTAGACAAGTCTTGTAGGCCTCATGTAGTTTATCTTGTGAGGGACGGTTTAAAGGGTTTTAAGGAGGAAAGCGAAACAATCAGGTTTGCAATTTAGAAGAACTTGGGCAGCAGTTTTCTTATAATGGTGTTTGTGGAAGGAGCAAAAGATTTGGTCATTTAGACTCCTTGACTTTTAATGGGCCATGCCCTGTGCTGGATTCGTTACATGCAGTTTCTCGTGTATTCTTTCCAGCAGCCCTAGGAGGTGGGCACTCCCACATTACATGGAAAATTGAATGTGGGAGGTTTTAAGGGACTTGATAGTGTCATACCAAGCGAGTAACAGAACTGATTTGAACCAGCAGCTTCTTCACTTTAAGACTACAAGGGGTGCTTAAGATTAAGTCACACAGAGAAAATGCTCTGTCCAGCCCCAGCTGGTGTAGCTCAGTGAATTGAGCACGGGCTGGGAACCAAAGGGTTGCCAGTTCGCTTCCCAGTCAGGGCACATGCCTGGGTTGCGGGCCAGGTCCCCAGTGAAGGCCACGTGAGAGGCAACCATACATTGCTGTTTCTTTCCCTCTCTTTCTCCCTCCCTTCTCCCTCTCTAAAAATAAAATCTTTAAAAAAAAAGTGTTAAAAAAAAAAAAAAAAAATGCTCTGTCCAAACTTTTGATACTATTTTAATCTTTCTAGACATGAGTCATTTTAAATAGTGAGTTTTAAATATTGAGAAGCTTCAGAAATTTCTTTCCTGCTTGTGTCCTTTCGCTCATCCTATGGTAATGGTGCTAACCGAGCGTTGGCGAGATGCCTGTCAGTGTGGGGGGTGGATCTTGACATGATGCTCCCACCCTCCATGCCAGGGACTCCTCCACGGGTGGGGCTGGTGGCCGGCGTGCTGGAACAGGCGAGGCTGCTGCTGGGCTGAGGGTGTGAGAAGCGTGCCCGTGCGCCGCACACTCGGTGGCTTCCTGCGCATTGAGTGTCACGATCCCATTAGGACATTTGGGGTCATTACTTCAGAAGTACATTCTGCAGAGTAAAATCTTGTGTCTCTGTAGTGTTTTCATTTTCTGCCCTTTTTGTCGATATGACTTCTGGCACTTTTGCTGTGTCTGTTAAATTAGTGACAGTTCATATACCTGCCTTATCTAATGAGGAGCTCACTGTTGAGGAAGGTAATCTATTTAATTTGCAACTGGCTACTGTAAAAGTTGTACCTGCAGCCTCTTCAATCCTACCACCGGGGTTGCAGAACAAGTTTGATCCCTCTTCTGTGTGAACTGCCCAAAGAAATCATGGTTCCCTAAGGATTCTTGAGAAAGGTGAACCATATTCTGATCTAGAAATATTTTCATGGACAGTTAACAAATTTTTCTGTTTAAGCCTTTAGCACCTAAAATGCAAAAACCATTTTAAGTGAAATATCTTGTATAATGTACCAGCAATAAGTGAGGTTATTTAGTAGACCAGGGATGAATTACCCTTTATAATGGAGAAAGCTGCTAGCTTTTTGACAGTTGGTTATTAGATCAAATATAAAATCAGATAGGATTAGTCATAAACCGACTACTTGAAATCCCTTTACAGTGTCTGCTGTAAAAGCTCTAACAACTGTCTGTCTGTCCAGGTGATGATCAATAACGGCTTCACGCCAGATAAAAATGACTATGAATTTTGTGCCAAAGTGGAGAACATGATCATCCCCGCACAAGGGCACTTTGGAATATCTGCTGCGACTGGAGGTCTCGCAGGTAACTCGCGTCCTGTCACGTGATGCTTGTGTGACGGGGGGATAGCGTATTTGGGAGATGTGGGCACTGGGTCGCTTCGAACCTTTGATGACTAGTTGTAAGCGCCCGCAGCCTGCAGGATCAGTCCCGTGGTCTCTGGGGACTGCTGGTTCTCCCCCGCGTTCTGCAGGGACGAGGGGTGCGGGGCCACGTGCAGCGGTGGACATTAGAGCATCGGTTCGGGGCCGTTCTGTGATGCAGGAGACATTTAAAGTCGAGGCTCTAAAAGGTTGATTGCCGAACGTGTTAGGGCCCTGAGAGGTGTCACAGCACATGCACGTGAACTTGGTGGCCAGTGTTAGGGCCCCGAGAGGTGTCACAGCACATGCACGTGAACTTGGTGGCCGGTGTCAGGGCCCTGAGAGGTGTCACAGCACATGCACGTGAACTTGGTGGCCGGTGTCAGGGCCCTGAGAGGTGTTACAGCACATGCACGTGAACTTGGTGGCCTGTGTCAGGGCCCTGAGAGGTGTCACAGCACATGCACGTGAACTTGGCGGCCTGTGTCAGGGCCCTGAGAGGTGTCACAGCACATGCACGTGAACTTGGTGGCCGGAGGAAACATTATTGAGGACTAAGTTTTAAACAAGATATGTGTACCATTTTTTTTTCTATTTGTGGTAGTAAATGAGCTTATCATTTGACATTAATACCATCTGGAGTTTACATGGTACATATATTTTATTGTTTTCAAATATATGACTTGTTTTTACAACAACACGGGGAGAGAGAGGGAGGTTAGATTTTTTATTCTAATGTTAGATGAGTTTGCCAAAGCTTGGATTAAAGGACTTTCTAAAGATCATGGGCCAGTGAGGGTCAGACCCAGGCAGGCCTGGTTTGGATTTCCGACCCCCGGGTCCAGCGCTCTATGACATTGCTGAATGCCCCTGAAGTGACCGGACCCACACTGAACTGTTACAGTGTTCTCGTTAACTGGCTGCCTATCTGGGTCTCCATGACTGTGGCAGACAGTTGGAGGTTGTCACACATCTGAAATTAATTGCTCTTTCTTTGTGGATGTGACTAGCCAAGATTTAGTTCGATGTTGTGAGGTTTGATCTGCTGGGTCCCTGTTTTCAGCTTAAACAGCTTGAAATTAATTTATTTTTATATGATTTTATATAAAATAGAACTGTTAGTGTCTGCTGTGTGAGGGAAACAAATATGAGTGCTGTCTAAATAAGAGTAATCATATTATCTAAATCGGAATGCTTTGAGAGTAAAAGGTGACGCCATTAGGAAGGCCAGGACAGCGTGTGTGAGCCAGACGCCCCCCGTAAGCCAGGGCAGAGCAGTGCCGTGCTTGTAACGAGGGAGGCAAGAGGTGTAAGTGCTAGGCGGCTAGGTGGGGTCAGAGGTACAGGCTCTGCGTGAAGAACAGCATTTTCTTTTGTTTGGCTGAGACGTAGTCCATGATGGTCTGTGGGAAAATGTGGAGCGACCTCGGTGCCAGGGTTAGGAGTTGGGGCTTCATATGACTCTTCATTGTTTGTTCATCCCCTTCTCAGAGAGTTATTAAGTATCTGTTTCGTGTTAAACACTGCCAGATGGTCTGGGCTAGGGTTACGGGAGCAAATTTCACTTTTCTCTAATGTAAATCTTTCTGATGGGTTTTTGTCTGAGCTCACAGAGCACCATTGCGTTTACCAAATTAGAGCTAATTTTCATTTCCTTTATTGATACTGATTTTTTTTAAAGCAATAGCTATGTGTAGATTGACAATCATAAAAATAACCTATTGTGGAACTTTTTCCGGTTTTGTTTTTAATTTATAGATGACCATGATGTCCTTTCTTTTCTGACTTTCCAGCTGACTGAGCCTGGGAAGGAGCCAGTAAGTACAAACAGTTTTTCAGAAAGTTTACTTCCAGTTCAGTGGTGAAAACTTGGGGAGAGCGACTTAGGCTTGGCTCTTGCTTCTGTCGTTACTGCCCTGTGACCTTGTGCAGAGTCACTAGCGCCTCCTCACTGGGGCACTGAGACGTTTGCACGGCCGTCTCCGGGCATTTGCAAGCCGTAAACTAGACAGCGCCTCTGGCGAGCACTCCGGGAATGGATGTGGCTGTCGGTATTTTCTGTTGGAATTATTAATAGCAAGAGTAAATTGGTTATGATTAAAGTGAGAAATAGCATTTTCATGTTAACCTTTCAACTAGTGGTGGAGTAGTTAAGATGAGAAAAGGACATGTACTGAGGTTTATTGTTTTCTTTTTTTAAATTCTTTTCAATGACCTGTTCTTAAACTCCAAAAAAGCCTACACCAGATAAAGAAATTTCAGAAAAAGAAAAAGAAAAATATCAGGAGGAATTTGAGCACTTTCAACAAGAATTGGATAAAAAGAAAGAGGAGTTTCAGAAGGGCCACCCTGACCTTCAAGGGCAACCTGGTGAGTGTCAGCGCAGCTGTCCTCAGGGCGACCGCGTTCGTGGTGGCCCCTGTGTCTCCCCGCACACTCCAGTCTGCGCCTCCTCTCTTGTCTGGGACGTTCCAGGTGTTTTCCCGACGCAGTTTGTGAGCAGATCTTCAGTCTCGAAGGGGCTTGGAGAGTGACGTTTGTGCCAGTGAGAGGGCTGTAGCGGAGGTGCGGCCGGGGCGCCCCTGGTGCCCCGGATGAGCAGTGACCCCTGCAGCGGAAGCTCCGTGAGGAGGGGACTTTGTTGTGTGCACTGCTCTGCCCCTAAACCGGAAAAAAGCGTGCTGACCCGGGAGTAGAAACTCAGTAATATTTGATGAATGAAGTCTTCCAAGGCTGATTTCTTTCCTTCTAGTGGCACACAGTTACCTTATTTATATGGAGGTAATATTTGAAAGCTATCAAAATTATTGGGAGAGTGATGTGAAATGATTATCTGGCTCTCCTTCCTTTACTACTAGACAGAATTCTGGATTTTAAAAAGTTGAAAGTTTTGAAATACTTGTCTAAGCTACTTATTAAGAACTTAAGTGTGCTATATGTCAAAAGTAAAATATGTTAAGACCAGCTTCAGTCAGGTGGCTCAGGTGGTTGGAGCATTGTTCCATGCACCAAAGGGTTGTGGGTTCAGTCCCCCATCGGGAGTCCCCAGACAGGCGGTGTATAAGAGGTAACCGATCGATGTTTCTTTCTCACATTGGTGTTTCTCTCCCTCTCTCTCTCCCCC
Organism: Micronycteris hirsuta; assembly: GCA_004026765.1. Classification (NCBI taxonomy): domain Eukaryota; kingdom Metazoa; phylum Chordata; class Mammalia; order Chiroptera; family Phyllostomidae; genus Micronycteris; species Micronycteris hirsuta. The sequence continues at coordinate 77,528 of PVJI01004216.1, read as the reverse complement.
CTCCCTCCCTCCTCCCCCCTCCCCCTCCCCACTTGCTCTCTCCCTTCCTCTCTAAACAATCAATTTTAAAAAAAAAGACATACACACATCCTTGGGTGAGGATTAAAAAAAAAGAGCAACCTGGTAAGACCAAATAGAGTAACTTTATTTTATTTGCTAACTTTTGTTACCTGGGTTTTCCCCATCAGCACAATTGAACTCTTTGTAGTACGTGATTCCTAAGTGATCACCAGTATGATGCAGACTTAAGCTAAACGTGAAGATAAATTATACTGTTTTACTGGCTTTGTTTTTAATATCACATGATTTGTGAGTATGTTGAAGCTCATTGTAGTGTTTGAATATAATGATCAGTTTTCAGCCTGATCAGGTGTTAAAGGAAAATCGGCTCCTCTTCACTCCATTTCTTAATCTTTTGCACAAGTAAAATGCACAGACTTATTTAAGAGTATAATTTGATGAATCGTGACAGATATGATATCCATTTCCCCGTAACCCAGATCAGCACCCAGAGTATGTTGTCACCCCAGAAAGTTCCCTCGGGCCTCTTTCCAGTCACCCCTCCCCGCACACACAGAGGCAACCACTGCTCTGACTTCTGCTAACGTAGATTAGTTCTCCCAGTCGTACAAGCAAAATCCCAGTATATCTGAAAGAGAAAACGAGTGCGGTGACAAAGTTCAGACCAAATTTCTAGTAACTGTTGAACTGACTACCAGGCATAACAAAGGCAAAGTGTCCTTTGGCCATGGCTGGGTTAGTTGTCTGCGTGCGCAGTGATCGGGAGCTCACGCCACTGCGTCAGTGATGCGCTGGCCTTAGCGCGTATCAGCACCTTGGTCGCGTACGGTATTTTGAAAACTACCTGTGCATAGGTGAGTCTAATAGCTTTCATTTCTAATTTCCATGTCAGCGGATGAAATATTTGAGAGTGTAGGAGATCGTGAACTGAGACAAATCTTTGAAGGACAGAATCGTATTCATCTTGAAATCAAGCAGCTAAACCGCCAGTTAGATATGATTCTTGACGAACAGAGAAAATACGTGTCTTCCTTGTCGGAGGAGATCTCTAAAAGAGGAGCCGGAGTCCCAGGGCAGCACGGACAGGTGAGCTTTCCGAACGTGCAGACCGGCCCACGTCGGCCGGCCCGGCGGGGAGGGTAGCACGGGCTGCTGCGCTGTGCGTCCCTGCCGAAGCGGGTTCTTGAGCTGGCTGTGTCGTTTGTTTTCCCCCAGATGTCCCAGCAAGAGCTGGACACCGTCGTGAACACTCAGCACGAGATCCTGAGACAAGTAAATGAAATGAAGTAAGTGCACAGTGGTGTGTTTTCGTGTTACGTGCTGCCTTTGTTTTACATTTGTGACTTCCCTTGTGCAGACACATCGTTGTTGTCAGATTCCTGCGTGAGGGTAAGAGCCACGTTCTGGATTCATTATAAATAGGGGAATGTCAAGTATGGGAACTTTGGACATTCAGAAACTACAAACATGTCTACATTTTCTAATTGTTCTAAGCTAGAAAAGAAAAAGTGCTGTAGCATCTTTAAAAGAAGAGCTTTGTCACAATTACTTGACAGCCAGGACTATTCATACAGTTCTAAGATATGAAAAGAATATGGGTAATGTGTAACAGTTCTTTGAAAAATGCTCCGGCGGTGAGCATGCACAGCATTGCAGGACTAATGCACGCATGTGGGATGCAGGAAGTCGGATGGAATGAGAGCGTTCTAAAGGAAATATGCAGTGTGCGACCATCTCTTTTTCATTCCGTCATGTAACCTAAGAGAGACTGGACAGACTTGGAGCGGAGCGGACGTGCTGTGTCCTTGAAATGTTGAGGATAAGTTTCTGAGAAGGATTTACTTATGCAGATCATTAACAGCTTTCAGTGCCTGGAGCAGAGAAACAGCCAAATGTCATGTTTCATAAGCCCGTACTTTAGAGCGCTGCCCCAGCCAGCCAGCCCTTGACAGACGAGAAAGTCGAGATGAGCTAAAGTCAACATTAAGCAGGATTAGATCCAATAGAAGGTGAAAATATCAAACACTCAGAGATTAAAGGCAACCCTACTTTAACTGCAAATTTGTATTTCCTTCAGTTGTCCTGTGTGGCATTTAAAAAATACCTTCCAGTTGTAAACTCTTGATTAAAATTTGATGCTAAATGAATAGTTAAATTCTTTTAAAAATAGACTGGTTCATGTAACTTTGTTTTACCTTTATTTTGGTCTAATTTTAGCCTTTAGACAATTTCAAAAATACACAGTTTCCATATATCCCCCCATCTTCCCCTAATGTGAACGCCTCGTGTAAGCTTGGTACACTCGTCGGAGCCAGGAAATTGACGTCAGGACAGTACCGTGAGCGTATGGCCTTATTCCAGTCTCACCAGTTCTCCACCAGTGCCTTTCTTCTGTCCCAAGATCCAGTCCAGGATTTCACGTGGCATTTAGTTATTTCCGTTTAGACTTGTGCAGCCTGAAAGAATTCATCTTTCCTTGTCTTTCATGACCATCGCGAGTTTCCAGGAAAGCTCTCGCTCAGGGTGGTCGGCGGTCCTTGTGACCCCACTTACTGAGACCAGGTGTCATGTGTGCCGGAAGTGAACGTAAAAACCAAACTCAGATGTCTGAATGTGTCCTCCAGAGCTTTTCTTCATGATTAAGTTGCAGGGGTAAAGTGTAAAGAAATCAGAAATACTTGCTTTTTGTGGTCAGGGTAGTTTGTGTCTTTATGGATTTTCATATTCTTAGGGAATGGTAGAATTACTTTTTAGCAGACGTGTAGAATTCGGTTTACAAAAAGATTTTAAAAAGGCCCTGAATGGCAAAAGATCACAACCTGAAAACAGAATTTGTTCTCATTATCTCTTCACTTTAAGTGCTATTTCTAGCATATCCTAAAGCCATGCCAATTTTTGTTTCACAAATTTTCAAACATACAAAAAGAAAGTTGGGAATCAGAGCCCTCCGTCGCATCGCTGTGACCCACTTCCAGCAGTTACTAGGAACAACTCGGTGTTGGGGGCCTGAGCCAGTCACTACGAAAGGCCTCATCGACAACTCCACAGCTTTAGTGACCAGTGGCCAGTGAAGGCCACTCCCTGAGTCCGCCGCCTCGTCGGAGGTGGAAGAAGGCGGACACTCCCGTTCTACAGCTTCCTCTCTGTTAAACAGAAGACTTCCCCCCGTCACCTGTCATCCTGAGCTAGTTTGGGAAAGGCAGGATAAAGACTGGGTTCTTTCTCCGTACTGTGCTAACGAGTCAGTGCCCTGGCCGTCTCCGGGGTCACAGGACGAGGTAGTAAAGTGCAGAAGTCCCACTTCTGCAACCTTAAGGTGTGGGTAGCTCCGAAGGAGGGGCGGCAAGGCGGAAATGAATTGGAGTTGACACTCTTCTTTTTTGGTGTCTTAGGCCAGTTTATTGAACCTGAGAGACCAGCTTTCTTGCTAGTTCCTCGGCCTCCAAACTAAACTAACTCATCGAACAAAGGAACTATCTCTATTTTAAAGACAAGGCATTTTTTTACAACAGTAGTGATAAAAAGCAGACACACATCTTACACAGTTAGTAAAGGACAGCTGCAAGTTACAAATCACCGAGAAATAACACGTGGAGCAATTAAAAAGACTATAAATTCTACTCATGTTAAACAAATGGGTATTCTGATAAGGAATCATCATCAAACAGCTAGGAATAATATTAGTACTATTTTAAGCACTAATAATTGGCTAGACATATATATGTGTTTTCTTAGGTCCTAGATAACTCTAAATTAGTAATTAGAAATATATTTAGAGGTAAGTCTTTGTGCTTAGGAAATTTGAGAGAGAGATGTCATCTAAATCAAGGTACTTCTAACCCAATTAGCTGTTCTTTGAAGCATAAACATTTGCCAGTGTCCTTGGAATTCTAAGCAACAGATGGTTCTTATCTACAAATTTTCTGAGGTATAAATCCTAACTAATGTTTATGGCTACTCACTAAACTTCCTAGTTATTAAAATCTTTTCCTATATCTCTGGTCTAAAGAAGAACAATAAATTGCTGAATTTCAGGGAGAATGGTTTAAAGTATTTTTAGTAATAACTTCTCCCAGGCCTCTCTCATCAATTAACAGACTGTTTTGCTTTTTGCATTGAGGTGGCTTGGCTTGCTAAATGGCTAACCGCTCCTTAACCCTTTCCTGTATGGGGATGGCCAAGATGATTCAGCTTCCAACACTTTACAAGCCATTAGAATTGTTCTAACTCTCAGGAGTGCTAAAGCAAGCCAGCACAGAGTGAGACTTGCAGGTGGACTGCCCATGGTCACCTTCTGCTATGTGTGGGGAATAGGCTAGCAGTTAGAAGCCTTTGTTTTTAGAGGTTAAATAAGCATTGCCACATCTACATCATGCAAGCCACAAGCCAGACTCATGGGAACTGCCCCGGTCGCCTGCCGCCGTGCAATGGCACCTTGCCCATATCCGACTGTGCCGAGAAATGGGTGGGGCTAGTTCCCCGCAAATCAGTGCTCATGGATCTGGTGTAGTGTGGCTCCCAACAGTAAAGGGTGATTTTTTCCTGCAACTCGTATCTTAACGTATTTTGCTGTCTTGAGCCACTAGTCTTTGTCATTAATGCTCAAACGGTCTGTTCTTTGGCCACTAGCCTCAGTGTCCTTGCGACACACCCCCAGCGGTTGTTGGCACCTTCCTTCCTCTCCAGTGTGAATCTTTCCAGGCTTCTCTTGTACATTTCTGTCCCACTCATGGCAGAAGGCATTTTCTTTGCAGCCCCTGGGCTCCCTGGGGCCGTGGTATTTGTAGGCAGTCTGGTGCCTCTTGCTGCTGGGCTGTCATGGCTCAGAGGCCTTTTCAAGGGGCAGGGCTACAAGTGTTTTTCGAGCTTTGCCCTTTGTTGATTGGTCGTGTGTTTTAAATGTGGACTCAGTGCGCAGGGCTCTCTTTGGTGAGAGTGGGCAGCACGTACAGCTTCCACGTCTGCCTTCGCCTCGGTTTTTGTGCTCCCGTCGCACTCCAGGCGCCACGCTGGGCATCTTCACTGCACGTTTTCCCGGGTTCTCCTGGGCTGTCCCTAACTTGCCTCTTCTGTGCCTTCCGCCTGGCCCTGGAATACAATACTTCAGCTGCTTGGCAGTCTTTAATCATTCCTTCTTTTTTTCATTTTCAAGTTTTGTTAGTCTAGATGTTCTAGCCCCAGGAAATCTCTGATGCATTTGCGTCCTTGATTTTCTGTCCATGCTGCGTAACGTAGTATACTAAGACACCTAAATGTTCAGCGCTTTTCCCACTGTGTCAAAATAAGTCTTTCCTCTTTTTTTTATTTACTCTGTGTTGTATTTTTGTTCCATTACCATTTAGTGCTCTTATACTCTCCTCCCTCTGCAGTCACCACACTGCTGTCCACGTGCATGAGTCCTGTTTCCTTTTTGCTCACCCCTCCACCCCCAGCCTTCCCCCACCCTCTCCCCCACTGGCTGTCATCCTGCCGTCTATGAGTCTGTCTCTGTTTTGCCTGTTAGTTCAGTTTGTTCATTAGATTCCACATATGAGTGAAGTCATATGGTATTTGTCTTTCTCTGACTGACTTATTTCACTTAGCATAACGTTCTCCAGGTCCATCCATGCTGTGGCAAAAGGTAAAATTTTCTTCTTTTTTATGGCTGAGTAGTATTCCATTGTGCAAATGTCCCACAGTTTTATCCACTCGTTTATTGGTGGACACTTGGGCTGCTTCCATGTCATGGTGATTATAAATAATGCTGCAGTGAACCTAGAGGTACTTACAGTCTTTCCAGTTAGTGTTTTGGGTTCCTTGGGATATATTCCCAGAGGTGGGATCACTGGGTCAAAAGGCAGATCCATTTTTCATTTTTTGAAGTATCTCCATACTGCTTTCCACAGTCGCTGCTCCAGTTTGCATTCGCACCAGCAGTGCAGAAAGATTTGTTCCACTTTCTCCACATCCTCGCCAGCACTTGTTCTTTGTTGAATTATTAATGGTAGCCATTCTGACAGGTGCAAGATAGTATCTTATTGTGGTTTTAATGAACATTCTTGATCATCACTTGTCTCATTCAAGACATTCACTACTCTCCTCAAGCCCCTTGACCCCAGCCCACCACTGAAGCTGTCGGGTAGAAGCCGATCTTGCATTTGAATAGTGGAATCACAGTTCACATGGAGATTGTATTCTGAAGTCAGTGTGTGTGAGGTCAAATGTTGCGCAGGGTCAAACTTACCCTCCGAGAAGACAACACTCGGAGGCTGCCTACCCCACCTTTGCTCAGTATGCCAGACAACCAGTTCTCCCTTCATCTGGGCAACAGACAGACGCCTCTCCAGTTGGGTTCTAGTTGAGGCAGTGGGCTTGTATTTCACAGGGGCACATGATGGAACTGCAGGGGAAATAGAATCGCATCTGACTGGGGGGTCCCAAGACCATCCCTAGGTTCTGTCATTTGCTAGAAGTACTTACACAGAACTCAGAAAAGCTGCTATACTCACGGTTATGTTTTATTACAACAAAAGGATAAAATCAGCAAAGAGCCCTCACCAACATGGCTCAGTTGGTTGAGCATTATCCTACAGAGAAACAGTCTCTGGTTCGGTTCCTGGTCAGGACACATGCCCGAGTTTCGGGCCAGTCCCCAGCTGGGGCGTGTGCAGGAGGCGACTGATTGATGTTTCTCTCCCTCTCTTTCTCCCTCCACACCCCTCTCTCTAAAAATAAAAAATACAACAAAAAATTAAAATAAAATCAGCAAAGAGAAAAGGTAAATAGGTGGAGCTGGAGAAACCAGGCACAAGCTTTCGGTGCCCCCACACTTCCCCAGTGGGGTCCCCGTCAGGAGCGGTGTGTGACAGCGTGGTCAAAGTGCTTCCCACCAAGCAGGCTGACCCGAGCCGCGGTGCCCGGGGTCGTGTGGGGGTCAGTCACAGGCATGAAGCACCCATGCGACTGACCTTAGCCGCTCGGTCTGTAGCCCCCCCAGAGGACAGACTGGGCAGGGGCCTAGGCCCCAGGACAGCAGAAACACAGCTCACGTCATTAGTATGAACGGCTGTGGGGTGCAAGGCCCCAGCAGACAAAGCACTGTTACCATGCAGGCTGTTCCGGGGCTAAGAGGCCCCCCCGGGGGCTGGCCAGGGGCCAGGCCCGAGACCTTTGCAGTGTGCAGGGTCTGGGCAGCGGGCCTGGGGGGGTGATTCTTGACTGCACAGCGTGGGACACCTGGGAGAAAGACATTGATTAAAGACTACATCCATTGTCGTTCAGTGCCCATTGGACACTGGCTTCACACAAATTATTTAGTAGTAGTCTTTATGTGGTTAGATGACCTTTAGCAAAAGATGAAGGCATAATATTAATTAATAGTTGTATAAATTACTTTCCAATGGTGAAGACAAGTCAGTTTTTTTTAAATATTGATATTCCTTGCCACTTTATCTGATATATTGAGCTTAGAAGTGTATCTAACCATTGGAAATCTGTGATAGAAAAAGTCATTTTTCTAGTGATTCCATTGTCTAAAGGGATTTTCTCGTTCAGGAATTCCATGAGTGAAACTGTCAGGCTGGTCAGTGGCATCCAGCATCCCGGATCTGCGGGGAGCGTCTACGAGACCACCCAGCACTTCAGCGACATCAAGGAGCACCTGCACCTGGTGAAGCGGGATGTGGAGAGCCTCGTGCAGCGGAGCGCGGTGAGTGCGGTGCCTGTCGGGGCAGGGCTCCTCTAGAACAGGCGGGACCCGAGCTGGGGGGGGCGGGGCTCGAGCTGGGGGGGGGGGCTCCTCTGGAACTGGCTGGACGCGCGTTCTGCTCTGTTCCACAGAGACTGCCTGAACTGTTTGGCTAGTGCCGAGCACTCTTCCATGTCGGCCTGCTTTTGCCCACCCTGTCCTTAGGTAGCGTCGTTCCATGTGTCTCTAAGCTGCACATCATGCTTCCATAGCTTACTGAAGAGAATTTTTTTTAACTGCTCTTCCAGTTACTGGAGCCATCAGAATCCCAGGCGTTTTTTTTCTAGATTTTTTCCTGTAAGTTTTCTTAAAAAAAAGAGAACAATAATGATACCAGTAATATCTTGCAACAGCTTTGAAAAAGTAAATGTCTGTCTTGACAAACTCTTAGGTTAGACAGACAGATGGCATTGGGCAACTCATATCTGTCTCTCGGATGGTGAGAAAGCAGAGCTGAAGCCAGCAGCAGCTTTCTCTAAGCAAGGTTCTTCTTTTTTCAGCTCTTCTTCCCATCTAGTTTCATCTTTAAAACTTTCTTTGTTTTATTTTTGTTTTGTTTGACTTTATTAGGTATTTTTAATAGCATAAGCCCCATTTTTTGGAGAATGACAACATACTAAAAATAGATAACTTTTTTTTTTTAATTTAACATGCATAAGAAACAATATTAGAAGACAGACCCCTGGTACTTATAAGTATTTTCTTAATTATTGGCTTTAAAAATCCTTATAAAATTCACAAATGCTGGTAGCATTTGCCTCTTCCCCTTCCAGTGTTTCACATGCGGCTTAGTCGTCTTACTGACCCCCGCATCCCATCCTGAGCGTTACTACCGGTCTCCTTAGTTCTGGGAGGTCCTCTCCACCCCCACCGGCCCGCTCCAGCCTCTGCTGAGAGGGCCACACCGATGGCTTGGGCGCTGTACACATGCACTGAAGAACCCTGTCCCGCAGCTGTAAGCATTTTTCTGATGTAAGCATATTGAAATCATATAATCTTAGCAGCCATTCCATCTGCATACCTTGAGGGAATCTTTGCCCCTGGTACTTATCTCCTTATAATGGAAGGAATGCTTGTGGAAATAGGGAAAAAACATTTTTCAGAATCCCAGTTAGTAATGTGGAGTGCTAGGAGCTGGGGGAGGATGAGAGCCGGGACCGTCGGATTGCTCGGGCGGTTGGCCGGTGGCGAACCGCGGGACTGTCCGACCCAGAGCACTCGGGACAGTGGAGCGGAGACAGTGACGTGGTGACCCTTTTGAAGGTGACGCTGTTAATAATTACTCCAGTACAGCAGGTGTCCGCTGGGAGTGCCCAGGGAACTCGTGGTCTGTCACCTTCAGGGACACCGAAATGATTGTCGCTGTGATGAAGCAGGAGCCAGATGGCAGGGAGGCGGCACCTGCACCCTGGAAAGGGGGAGGCCGTCCAGGGGCAGCTGCTCTTCCAGAAAGTGGTGGCAAAGGTCAAGGGGACGGAAGGCACAGGGTGGATAAATGAAAATACTGGAGTCTACACAGTAAACCATATGTTTTACAGAGATTTCACATTCCTTTTTCTAAAATACTAATTTCACTCATCGTAATGGAGAGTGCTTTGCCTTGTAGCCATCAAATGAGAGACCAAAGTGCCCAGAACTGCCGCCGTTTCCGTCGTGCTTGTCCACGGTTCACTTCGTCATCTTCGTGGTGGCGCAGACGGTGCTGTTCATCGCTTACCTCGTGTACAGGTGAGCCTTTGAGGTCCGACTCAGGTCACGTGGGAGTGCAAGCGGGGAATGCATGCGTGTCTTAATGTATTTGGTACTTCAGAAGACATTGTGTATTTTAATTTTAAGCAATCCTATTTCTTTCCAAAGTAAAGTGTATAAAAATTCTGGGTTTTTTTTCCTTTCTCTTTTTCCTCAGAACTCAGCAAGAAGCAGCTGCCAAAAAATTCTTTTGACCACCATTTTCATATGTGTGCATCATGTATGTATGTACAAAATGTCTTTTTGAGGGATTGTAAGTATTTAAATTGCTTCATAGGCTAAATTATTCAGTTTTGTATAAAATAACTTTAAACGTTGATTTGCGATAAGAAGAGACCTTAAAGACAGCCACATGTAAATTTGTGCATAGTACATAAAATCTATTTAAATTTCAGTGAATTTCTGGCCAGTAGAATATAGCCACTGATCTTCAATATTCTTATTGCAAATAAGAGGGTAAATAATAGAAAATGGGGGAAACACCAAATATGAAAGTTACCCCTAAGTTTTGAATGTTGGAGATTTCTTTATTTCATAAAACACACTAGCCTTCCTGCCCCCCCAGAATAGGAGGTCAGACTAAGAGCTCCTCATCATGATTAGTTTGTAACCCAAGTCTTTTTTAGGAGGTCAGAATTTCGTACTCAAAGACCCAATCCCTCAGTCCCGCAGTCTGATACTGTTCCCTTTGAAGTCAAAGACTGTGTTGTCGGAGATCGTTAGGATCTGGATAATGGGCTTCAGAATGTTTATTGAAGTATTTTTCTCTCTGAGCATCAATAAAACTTTGGGGGAAAATTAAGAATTGCTCTTTGCCAAAAAAAGAAAAAAGAAAAAAATGGTGAACACATTCCTCTGATAACAATTGTCGTGGGTATTTTGCCTGGTGATGTGTTCATTTCATGATCGCTCATATGCTTGAATGTCTTCATTCTGACATGTCAGTTCAATGTTATGAAAATAACTTTTGCATCTGTATTTGCAATTTAAGGAACTCCTACCCTGTGGTGCAGCTTCTAGGTTCAGCTCAGAGTGCATGTTCAGAGGACATTTAGGTTCACCCACCCACCACGACATCTGGTTTACGTCACTCACACAGCCTGGTGTCCGCAACTCTGCGAACGCCTGCAAACCAAGGAGGCTGGCCTAGGAGCAGTGTTCAGATTCTTGAAGGCAAAATTTGAAAAATGGAGTTAATACTTCTGCTTTTTTTTCTTTTAATGCCACAACTGAGGATACTGCGTGGCACTTGTCAAACTTAACCTGGAAATGTCAGGCTGGAAGGGGTTGATAAAGTCTTTGTACAGAGTCCCAGGTATTATTGGAACAGTCTGTCAGTGACATTTTTAACATGCACTTCGTTTAGTTTTCAAAGCTGATGTACTTACGCCACCTCAAAACACTCATCTCTTTTAGCTGAAGTGGTTATCTTCATTTGTCGCAGAATCCAAAATAATACTGTTTTATAAAATAGTGTTACTTAATTCTCCCAAGTCTTCATAAATCTGTTCTAAGATGTCATTTGCAGATTGGGCTAACTGCCTAAAGTCTGTGCAGAGTCTGAAGGGCGCTCCAGCACAGCCACACCGACCTTGACCTGTGTGTGCACACAGCCCTGTCGTCGCCTCTCGTATGGGCACTCGCTGCGGGAGCCGGACATGTGCTGCCCCGCAGCTAGTCACTGACTCAGCTCCGGCCGCTGCAGCCTCGCCGTGCCTCCTTGTAGCGTTCACATTTTCAAATCCGTGTTTCGGAGACATCATCGTCACAGAATTCACTCTTTCTGAAAAAAAAAAAAAAAAATTAAGGCCTTCAGAAGAGTGTTTAAGTTGTAGACTATGAACTTGGGAAATCCTCGGGATGAAAGGCTTCAAAGTGTTCAGTATTAAAAAGTCCATGGTCACACGAGCCTGAACGCGGCAGAGGAGCCCAGGTCCACGCGGAATGCTTTCTGGGCTGAAGCCCCAGGGCGGCGTTCCCACGTGCCTGCTGGGAGCTGGCGGCTGTAACGCAGGGGCATGCGCGAGAATCTTCCCTACCTAACCGGTACCTGCCTGTGTGAAAAATCACTCAGCAAAGTGTTCACACAGGTGTTCATTGTGTTATTTGAAATTTGTTTTACTTTCCTCAAAACAATTGACTTTAGCTCATTTCTGAAGAAAAATGTTTGCTCTGTGGAAAAATCAGTCACTGCCAGATTCTGTCATTTCTGTACTGTTTTGTATAATTGAATTTGTTAACTTCTCTCACACCAGCAAGTGTTTTACAGGTGCCTTAGATTAAAACAAAATTGATCTAAAGTTTTAGTGTAAGTCATACTTATGATGCCACTTTTAAACAGAAATGCTGTTTATTACATCATGCCCGATACCCTTATTTAATGTACCTATTGTGTTACAATTGTTTGGATGTTTTATTTGGCTTGCAACTTTACTATGAAGCTGCAAACAAGAAACCATTTTTTGTTGTGTATTAAAGGAATATCAATGTTTCTCACCGTGTGGTCCATCCAGGTCATGGAGGGCTTGTTAAGAATACGGATGCTACGGCTCCGTTCCAGACCACCTGAATCAAAACTCAGGGGTCGGCTTCAGAATCAGGTTCAACACGCACCTCGGGTGATTCTGAGCACACTGATGTTTGAGAACCACTGAGAAGGGGAGTGGGAAAAGTAGCGTCGTTTTGCTGGCTTGCAGCTGAGCTGAGAGCAGAACGCTTTCATTGCCGTGATAGTAGCACATGTGCACTGATTCTTTACGCTTACAGTGTTCTTTCTACTGGAACTGTTGGTTTGGCAGCAGCTACCCACCAAGCCCAGATTGTCGCCTGGAGCTCTGTTCTTTGGTTGATGGCTTTTAAACTGACAAAATCATTTTCAGGTCACGTTCAAGCCGTGAAAAACTCCCGTCTTCATGTCTTCCTGCTAAAGCTTTTCGCTCTCCTGATTGGATTTTTGCAACATTTTATCTCAGACAATTGTACTTTTTGATAACTTGGGGAAAACAAAAATTACTTGAATAAGGGATTGCCAGACCTGCTGCATCGCAGAGACACGGGGTCTTCGTTGAGAACCTGATGACGGTTGTGAATACTCAGTTGTGATGATCTTTTCCTGCTTGTGCACTTCTCGCAGGGTGACGGTGAACAGGTGATTATATTGGGGTCTTTTTATGTATAAGATCTAATGTGAAATCGCCACTTGCAACTTTTTAGATCTGTATGTTGCCTTTTTAATATATTTCTTCTAAAGTTTTAAAGAGTTTTCTATCCACTGTTAATTTCAATTGGGTAACATTTTGTCAAGTGTTTTTTTTTTCTGATTGTTATTTGATGCTAGCTGGAATTCCAGAAATGACATTGACCTTATTCAAATAAAGAAATATTTTAGTAAATTTACCTTTTCCTTCATTGGTCTCCAGTAATAAGTAGGTATTTATTTTCCATATAGGCCCTGATCTGTGGTAGTATTTCATTTATGATCTTCTATGTGCTCTGCCCTGGGTAGATACTACCTACAGAATCCACACTTGGAAGCATAAAAAGAGAAGAAGAAGAAGAATGGATAAATGCTAATCGTTGCTGGTAATGAAAATACAAATTAATTAAAACAGTGTATTTGATGTTCTCACTTTTAATAACCAAATACTGGTTAAAAGTAGTTAATTTGGAACTCTTAGTCCTTACTAATCGCAGTTTAAAAATCTTTTAATCTTTTTAGCAAGCACCATTTGAGCCAAATAATCCCGATTCCCAGAGTCCATGCAATATGAGAAGGAAAGAGTAGCACGTTGGGGTCAGACAGCCCAGGGTTTGAATTTTTGACTCTGCCACTCCGTAAAGATGGCCTCGTTTCCTCGTAATACTGATCTCCCACGTTGGTAGCCTTGTAAAAGAGAACCCTTAGAAAGTGGGTTCAGAAAACGGTAGGCTAAGGTAGTGGACCCCTCTTCTGAGAACCGCCGGGTAAAATAAAAGATTTCAGCCCATTGGGTGGGATTGAAAGAAGTCAGAGGGAACTGGAAGCCTGGTGAGTGAGCCTGTGGGGCGGCAGGTGGGAGCGAGATGCCGCGGAGGCCTGGACGCTGGGCGGGCCCTGGGGACGTGGCCTTGCGGGCCACAGTCCAGATGGGGGCCTCCATTCAAGCAGTCTGGGAGGCCTTGAGGCGGTGACCCATCGTGGTCCCATTTCACAGACCCTGGGGTATTTATTTTCCCTTCCTGGAGGAAGGAGTCATTCTACACACAGCTGCAAATACAGTTACTGCATGTCAAGTAGAAAGGCCATTGTAATAGATTGAGGAATAAAAAGTTTTAAAGACATTCCATTTTCAGTGGAATCATCTGTTGGGGAGAGGTTCTGACTTCATGGGAAAAAACCAGAGTGTTCAGTTGCTGCACTGGTGTAGCTGCCGCCTGGGGGTCTCCAATGTCTGGCACCCTCCCCCCACAGCTCCACCCACCCACATGTAAAAGGACCAGACAGGGAGTCTGCTTTACAAACACATTAGAGTTTAGAATGGACACCACTACCGTCAGTATTTCCCAATTCCTAATAAAATGGGATTTTAGTGGTAGATTCTATAATATATGTAAATAACTTAGAGTAAAATATAATGAAATGGATTTTTATTATTTGGGTTTTTTATTTTGTTCTTTAAGAGATAATATTAACTGATTCAGACCTACCAAATTCAAGTTAGTTTTGGGGATTTCATTTTCTGACCAAAACTATTCTATAGACAGATCTTCAGCAAATTGTCCTTGTCTATGGGAAATGAAGGGTTTTCTGGGTTTTTTTAATGTCATGGGACAGCTGTGCAGTATTTTCTAAAGGAGAGCAGTGCTGAACTGGGCAACAAAACAAATACAGGCAGGCTCTGGCTTTTTATCATCTAGGAAGTTTTGTAAGACCTTATTGATGAGTCGCACTCCTCAGTGGAGATGAAATGTAGTAACTCACATGGTGGTTTGAATGTTGAGTTCCAAGCAATGCATCTAAGGTGAGAGTGGAGCTATTAATGTGCGTTTTCAATCAGCACTGAGCAAAGCTCCTGTTTTGTCCTACATGTCTGTTAGTCTTTCAAATCTAGACCATTTTAGCAAGATGGTGGCATAGGTAGACACGGCTCGCCTCCTCACACAACCACATCAAAATTACAACTAAAATATAGAGCAACCATCACACAGAGCCATCAGAAATCAAGTTGAATGGAAGTCTGACAACTATGACGTTAAAGAAACCACATCCATCCAGACTGGTAGGAGGGGCAGAGATGCAGAAAGGGCTGGTCCCACATCCGCGTGTGGTGGGTAAAAGTTCAGGAGGGATGTCTTGAGAGCGAGGAGCCCTAACCCCACATGAGGCCCCTACCCCCGGCCCAAGGTTCCAGTGCCAGGAAGATAAGTCTCCACAATTTCTGGGTGCAAAAACCAGCTGGGATTGAGTTGTTGGAAGAAACTTCAGGAGTTCCAAGTAGTTCCTCTTAAAGAACCCGCACACGGACGTAATCAGACTCACTCCCTCTGAGCTCCAGCACCAGGGTAGCAGCTCGAAAGGCGGCAGTGGCATATGGGCAGGAACTGAAGCATCTGGCATCGAGGCAAGAGCTGGAGGCAGCTCTTTCCCAGACAGAAAGGTGGGTAGAGCCTATATTGTCCCTTTTCTGAATCCGCCCCCTACAGAGCCACAGAGCCAGCAGGCCGGTGCCATATCTGCGACTCCATCAACATGGCTAACACTGCTTGCCCCGCCCTGGAGGTGCCCAGAGACCCTCTCCCACCTAACTTACAGGCCCACCCAAGCTGCTTTTCCAATGGCTGGTTTGGCTCTTGCTTCACAACTTCCTAAATCCTCTGAAACAAGCAGCAGCTGGCCTCAGTGAGCCTCAGGCCCGGAACTAACAAAGCAACCTGGATTCACAGCTTGGCTTCGCCTGCAAATCTCCAAGCCCAGCACAAGTAGCAGCTGTCTCAGATTGCTTTATAGCTCAGGCAGAGTGGCCCTGGGCAAAGCATAGATGGGGGCTGATCTTGGCCTGTACTACCTGGGAAACCTCAGGGCCGGTCCCCCCAGTGATGGCTACAGACCAGGTTGGAGCACCACCACCCTGTCCCTGCACAGCTGATCCTCCACGCAGGGCGGAGGTTGGTGGTCAGTGGTCACAGCCAGTCCTTGCAGCTGACTTGCATCATTTGCATAATACAGGTCCAAGATGGAGAAAAGAAAGAGCAAGAAATTGGAAATTCATTTGAAAAAAAATAAAACTTTAATTTGGTGAAAGAAATGGACATGCAAGTCCAGAAGAGACTGGTAAGAAATAAAGTCATGAAAAGCAGGGACCTACAGCCAAGATTGCTCTACCGAGCAAAGCTATCATTTAGAATTGAAGGGCAGCTTCCAAGACAAGAAAAAAACCAAGAGTTCATCATCACCAAACTATTATCATATGAAATGTTAAAGGGACTTATTTAAGAAAAAGAAGATCAAAACTATGAACAACAAAATGACAATAAGTACGTATTTGTTATCAATTCAACCTAGAAAGCAAACTAAGCAAACAAGAAGAAAGACAGAATCATGGACATGGAGAGGGTTTTGATGGTTGCCAGATGGGAGAGAGGTGTGGAGGAATGGGCGAAAAAGTGAGGGGATTGAGAAGTACAAATTGTTAGTTGCAGAATAGCCATGGGATGTAAAGTACAGGAAATGGAGCAGCCAAAGAACCTATATGAAGGACCCATGGACATGAACAATGGTGTGGGGATTGCCTGAGAGGGTGGAAGGGGGCAAAGGGAAAAACTTGGGACAACTAACCACATAATCAAAAATAAAAATAAAAAAGATTGATAATGAAGAGTATAAACTACAGGCAGACCTACAGCTTGAAATAAAATATTCTGAGTAAAAAGGCAACATTTTAAAACAGGGTAGCAAATGGGAAAGCAGATCTTTAAATATATAAAACAAATATGTTAGGCAAAAATCCAGATTATGTAGTTCTGTGCAATCTGAAGGAGAGTCATCTATTTCCTGGGAGGGCTCGTTTCCGTGGATAAAATAATAAGCATAAGTGACAAATAGCCCACATCTGCCCCCACCCTCGCAGCCCCGGCTTGGAGAGCTTTAATTAGAACGATACTGTGTCGATTAAAGTCTTAGCCACACTCAATTCCCCCCTTGACCTGAGGAACACCACGCCCACTGAGAATCTGGTGTGTGACAGAGGATTGTCAAAGGCTTTCTCCATGTACACCGTACACCGCTGAGCTTAAAGAGAGCACCCAGGCAGTGGGCGGCCAGTAAGAGAAAGAGGTGGCCCGTTGCACATCCATGATGTGACTCACATATGTCCCTGTCCTGTGGATGGAGCACTCAAAGTGTCCAGAGCATCGCTTCCACGCAGAAGTGTAACGGTTTTCAGTGCAGAAGGCTGACACAGCCTTCCACATGGAAACGATGGACCCGCTGGCGCTCCCTTTGGACTTGCCGCCCTTGGGTATTTCTGTAAGGGACATGGTAACAGACCACGGAAGCAGGGCAGAATCCAAGCAAGCCAAAGGCAAATCCTCACACAGGACTTACAAGGCCAATGAGAGAAAATGATGGATCAAAAGATTATTTTTTGCTTAATGAAGCACTGTGGATTTTGAGCCTCAATGGACTCAATTTTCGACAGGCTATTTATTACGCTCAAGGGCTGGAATTGGGAAATTCCGCTACAGCCGTAGAATGTCAGCTGTGCGGAATTTAATTGAAGCAGAAGCCCTGCTGTGCTTATAATTTAAATTTTAGTACTGGGTGGGGAGGAAGGGAGGGGTGGAGAATGGGAAGGATTTTTTTTTCCCCTCCGAAATTAGCTCGCTGTATTAATCAGAAAGTGGTCGGTTCCATCTGATTCTATGGCTCAGTAATCTGAACCATCTGCCTCTGCCCACGAGGGAGCTCGTCTCTTTAATCCAGCTTACAGCCTGCCCTCCGCTCTCCACCAGCACGCCCTGGAAGGGATGAGGCTGTGCAAAGCCCTTTGCTCCCAAATGTGTGGCTGTCATTGAGAATATTTGGAGGTTTTCGTCTTTTTTTTCTTTTTCTTCATATTTTGTCTGAGTTTTGGTTTTCTTTTTCTGGGGCAGAAACAATGGCTTTCTTTATGAAAACTATGATAAGTAACCAGGTAAAGAATTTAGGATTTGGTGGTGGGTCCGAAGACAAAAAAGAAGAAGGGGGTGCCTCGGATCCAGCCGCAGCTCAAGGGATGACTAGAGAGGAATACGAGGAGTACCAGAAGCAAATGATCGAGGAGAAGTGAGTACACGCAACTTTCCTGCCCTTTAAAAGCAAAGAGAAATCTGTGCCTGCCTCACCTTCACCCGCTGCCCAGTTTCTCTCTCTTTGCTCTTTCACGCCTTTCCTGGTGCTGTTTGCCCCTCAACCAGGGACAGTGCTCTGCCCAGGTGAACAGCTGTAGTGGCAGCAATGGACATGTTCTGCCTGTGTGACCGAACATGAAGAACAGTGAGTTGATATGTTGGTTTTTAAGGCAGCTTAACACTCTGATCTGAGCACATTTTAATTGACCTCAATTTAACTATTCAGATGAAAAACTGTTAGCCTATCTCCATAGTTTTTCTAAAATTCTCCCTCCTGGCAAGTAGAAAGCTTTCACATTGTGAGGGTTCGGGGTTGGCACCTGGAAGAAGAGGGCCTTAAAGAGCATCTAATGCAACCTTCTTAATTGCACGTGTGCAAAAAAAAAAAAAAAAAAAAAAAAAACCCTAGAAAGCACAATGTGACCTGGTTTCTCAAAGACTAGGAAGACATTTGTGACTGTATATTCAACTGAAAAGTTTAAAGCTACAGAAAAATAGAACAATATAATGAATACCCTTATATATAGGCAGACAATTCAGATTACTGGGCCTATATCAGATGGAACCAACTATTTTCAGATATTTTGACATATTTGCTTACAGGTAGATTAGTTGGATAGATGATTGATAGATGATAGATAGATAGGTAGATAGATAGAACACTTTTAAAGTAAGTTACAGGCCTCATATATTTCACCCCTAAATACTTCAGCCATATACCTCCAAAAAATAAGGACATCCTCCTGGCTATAGAAAATGCAATCAAAATAAAATATCAGTAATATTTGAGGTGGGTATTATGGAGTGTGACTATCAATAACAATTTTTCACTGCTAAAGACTGATTTTTAAATAACTGCAATCTATATGTATTTTTTAAGTTCAAGGTAGAATTAATTTAAGAGTCTTTCAGTAATCAACTAAGAATTGAGACATCAATCTTGAGGTTAAATGTTCATTATATGTTACAAAAGAAAAATAATTCTGCCACCACGGCTATTTGCTGACGATCAAGTGCATAATAGCTGGCTGAGTCCTGTTGGTAAGATGATTATAAGGGAAAAGGTTAATGACCTAAAGCAAATCGAGAGTACAAAGGCCTGCCGCTAATGGAAACCTTGTCTATTGTATTTTTTCCGAAAGAAAGCATGGCTTAGAAACTACCTAGAATGGTATTATGCTTGGCTCTGCAGTAAAGGGAGGTCAGTTTAAAAAAGTAAATACAACCATGAAAATGATGTCAGTGCTAAGATAATACTGGTGGGGGCGGGGGGGGGGCAGAGCAGGATTCCTTGAATATTGGCTAGTTTTGCCTATGGCGTGTTAAAAACCAAGTATGGTGAAGAAACAGAAGTAGAACAATGGCACCAAATAGTCTCTCAGCTCAAGTGGGCTTATAAAAAGAAAATGCTCAGATATTTAGCCCATAGGCCTGATCCTGTAAAATATTTAATATGCCTGAGCAATAAATCTGTTGGCAAATAGGACATCTGTTTGATTAACTAATGTCCTGGTTTTCCTTAATTTTATTTCTGGACAGATCAAAGACCCAAACACCCAAATGGTATGGTCAATCAGTGGGTGAGATTGTTTGCCAGCTACTCATCTTTGTGTGTGTGTGTGTGTGTGTGTGTGTGTGTGTGTTATAAATTACGTAGTCATCTAACACAAGAAGTAATAGCAAGGCAGCAGGGTCAGCCTGCTTCCCCATGGCAAGAGGCATGACTTCTCATCCATTGCTCAATTTTTCAAGAGCTTTGCCACCGAGAATACAATATGAAGAAGCAGGCATCAAAATGTTTCATCACAAGTTACATGTAGAGAGAGCTATGGACCTCAGAGTATATATAAGCATTAAAATGCATACTAGCAAGTAGAAGCCTTCTAAACCTGTCCTCATCACTTAAAAAAAGTGGCAGAGTTGCCCTGGCTGGTGTGGCTCACTGGACTGAGCGCCAGCCTGCGAACCAAAGGGTCGCCAGTTTGATTCCCAGTCAGAGCACATGCCTGGGTTGCAGGCCAGGTCCCTGGTTGGGGTGTACAAGAGGCAACCACATATTGATGTTTCTCTTCCTCTCTTTCTCCCTCCCTTCCCCTCTCTCTAAAAAATAAATAAATAAAATCTTTTTTAAAAGAAGTGGCAGGATTGACTCCACTAATTGTAAACCAAATCTACTTAGCAATGCACTCTACTGCACGTTCATTTTTATTTTACTTCTACCTTCAGATTTTTTTCACTTAGTAGCATTAATACTGAAAGAGGCCTACACCTAAACAGAATATTTGGAAAGGTGTCAATGAAACAACAATCTGTTTATCCCTCCATGCCGCTCACTTACACTAAAATGTCCCTTTACCTTAGCTGTGGTCCAACAATTGCTACAGTACCATTTGTAACCTGAACTCTGAGATGCATCACAGGCCAAAACATAAAAGTTAAGATCATAAAGCACTTTAAAACAGCATAGGATATCTTTGCAACTCGGGAGGGGCAGAGGGTTCTTAAACATGACTCTAAAAGCAATAACCATGAACAAATGTTCTTGAAATTTTTTTTATTTTTTATTGTTGTTCCTGTACAGTTGTCTCCGTTCTCCCTCCCACCACTCTCCCCCACCCCAGAAATTTTTAAATGACAAATTAGGTGTTATCGAAATTAAAAACTTGTGCATCAGAAGACACCATTAAGAAGATAAATAGGCAAGACACAAACAGAGAAAATATTTGCAAAACATACCCGACGAAGGACTGGGAATCAAGAATATATAAAGAATTTCTACACTCAATGATAAAAGCAAAATAAAATGAGGAAAAGAGTTAACAAATACTTCACAAAGGTATACAAATGGCCAATTAGTACATGAAAAAATAAAGCCTGGTATCTTAGAAATGAAAATTAAAATCACATGAAGGCGCTCTTACACACATCCCAGAATGGCTGAGTGGGAATAATCGGAATTCGTCTGGTTACTGAAATGTAAGACAGTCGAACCACGTGGGAAAAGGTCTGACGGCTTCTGATAAAACCACACTTAGTCAGCCCAGTCACCCTACCACTCGGTAACCCCGCGCCCAGGTATCCCCTAGGAGAGGTGAATATACATGTTCACAGAAAGACTTGTACGGAAATGTTCGCAGCAGCTTCGTTCACAGGAGCCCAAGACAGGAAATGGCCCGGCTGTCCATCGACAGACAGCAGAGGGAATGAACAGATGTGATGTGTTCAAATGGTAGAATATACTCAGTAATGAAAAGGAGCTAACTACTGATAAATAAAGAACCTGGATGAATCTGAAAAGTTTTCTACACTGAGTGAAAGAGGCCTGATACAAAAGGAAGCATCCATAGTGTGTGGTTACATTTGGGCGAAGCTCTACAACAGACGACACCAGTGTACAATGGCGAAAAGACAGCGGTTAATCAAGCCAGGGCTGAGCAGTGGGCGCTGTTTGGGAACAGGGATGAGGGGATGGATGTGCTCACGTGACAGCAACGCTTTTTCTATCTTAATAGGGGTTTGAGTTACACACAGAAACAGAATCAATAGGACAAGATGATAGATAGATAGATATAAACAATTGCTAGATGATAAAACTATAAACAAACACAACTGTAATTGGTGCTATGCATATTAAAGTGGGGGAAGAGAACTGATTTTTATAACTTTGAAATGCATCAACAAATAAGGTGGATAAGTGCATGGTCAGAGGGGATAAACACATGATAAAACATGTCTAGTAAGATGCTCATGGTAGAATCTAGAGGGTGAGTATACAGGTTTCACTGCATGTTTGAGCTTTTTCGTAATAAAATATTGGGAGGGAAAAAAAGACCTGCTTCTGCCCATGCCCCAGGTCACTGACTCTGTTTCCCTCTCCAAACTAGCAGGTTGAACCCAATGTTCCCTCCTGCGTGGCCCACACCTGTGGCGGGCAGGGAGTTCAGGGAGTTCAGGGAGTGCCTGAGCCCGGGGCTGGGCATGAGCAGTTTCATCTGAGCGCTTCCGCTGCAGCCCTGCCTTCCAGCAGCCTCCTTTGTCATGGTTAAGATGATTTCAAAACTTGCAGTCAAGAATAGAAACCAGTGTAGCCACCTGAAAATGAAAAGTGGGAGTTTATCTTCATGCAAATAATGCTTCAGGCAAACATGCTTCTCCAAACCCGTGAGCAAAAAGAATCCCATCCGGCCCCACCGGGGCCCGAACCGGGAACCAGGGAGCTGCTGCGAAGCCACGAGCCCTCTTTCCATCCCTGGAGCCCTGGAGGTTGCTTCTGTCTCCACGTGGCAGGCTTGCTCTTCCTCCTCAGCAGTGAGCTCTCTCCTCCATCGGTCCCCCAGACCACGTGGCCCCTGGAAAATGGCAGCCGATGGCCCCAGCCACCCTGCAAGTCTCTGTCTTCCTCGGTCCCAATCTTCAGTTCCCAGAGCAGAGGCTTCATTTACCCAGTGTGGTCTGATCCAGTCCAGCCAGAAAGCAGGGCCGTGTGTGTAAATTCAGCCCCCAGTAATGCACTTCGGTGGGGGGTGGGGGAAAGTGGCAATATTGTGAACTTTGCCGAGGTCCCCAAAGGTACCTGCTGCTGTTGGGATCATAAGCAAGGGAGTTCATTTCAAACCAGCATGATCATGAGTCCAGTTCGGGGGTCCCCAGAGCACTTCACAGTCTACCCTGCTTTGTTTGAGATGCCTCCTTCCAAACAGGGAAGGGAAGCCCCTGGAGGGGAGTGACAAGGAAGGGAAATGGCCTTCTATCATATCCCCAAGTACCGCGTACCTCCAAAGCACCCCCATTTCTGCATGTTTTAGCTGGCTGAAGAATCACTCAGGAGTTTGTGAGAAACATAGCTCCCCGCCCCTTCCCCCATCCCCCCCTCACTGTCCCCTCTCCCCACCCCACGCCGTCTGTGGGGTCTGTGGGGTCTGTGGGCAGCGGGACTCTGAGGGCGTAACCCACTGTCTGGCTCCTCTGAGCAGGGGCTGGCATGTCCTGAGGTTTCTGCATCCTTTGATCCTTCCCTCTCCTCTTTCCCTTTTAGGATGGAAAGAGATGCCGCATTTACACACAAAAAGGCAGAGAGGGCATGCCTCAGAGTTCATCTCAGAGAGAAGTACAGACTTCCAAAGGTGAGACCATTTCTTACATAATAAAAAAAATGGAGCATGTTTGAATCAGCAAAGGGTCATGCTCATGAAAGAATATATGTGTATATGTGTGTATGTATTCATGTATATATATATTTGGGTATATACATTCATGTATCTATGTATATATATATACAATATATATATTGTATAGTCCTCCCTTACGTGCAGGGGATATTCCAAGACCCCAGGGGATGTCTGAAACTGTGGACACTACAGAAGCCTGTACTGTGTACACTGTTTTTTCTCATACACACATGCTTATGATAAAGTTTAACTTATAGATTGGGCACAGTGAGAGACTGACAACAACAACTAACGATACGACCGACCACTTCTAACAGTGCCCTGTGACGAAGGCCTGTGACAAAGGCCTTTGTAAGTGAGACAAGGGCGGCTTGCACACAAGACCAGCAACACTGGGGCCGTCCCTCTGGGAGCCGAGATGGCCACCAAGTGACCAAGGAGGGGGGAGTGTACACAGTGTGGGGACCCTGGACAAAGGGCGGTTCGTGTCCGAGTCGGGACTGCGAGGGACAAGGTGAGAGTTCACCACACTGCTCAGAAGAACACACAAGTGAAAACGCGTGAATTGTTGATGACTGGAATTTTCCATTGAATGTTTTTGGACTGTGGTTGACTGTGTGTAACTGAAACCACAGGAAATGAAACTGTGGGTCAGGGGGGCTGCTGTATATACACATTATCTGTCTGTCCATACATCTATATGGACACATAAACAAGACATATGCATGTATGTCTTAATCTTCACAGAGTCATTTTGGTGTAGAGAGCAATGAACTAGGGGTTCACAGAACTGGACCCCAGCCATTCAGCCTCTGTGAACTTCCATTTCCTCTCAACGGGATGAAGTGAATCCCCATAGATGACACTTTAACACAAATGTGTCTACAGGCTATAGGACCACTATACATAAATTCATACCGGGGATATTCATCATCGCTGCCACTCACTGAGCTCTAAGTGCCGGGCGCTGGTCCAAGTGCTCTGCACGTACCGACTCACTCAGTCCCCCTGCACAGCCCTGCGAGGCAGGTTCTCACCGCAGGGAAACAGAGGCCCAGAGAAAGTGCCCTCCTGCCAAAGGCCACCTGGCCGGAGGGCAGAGCCCAGGGTTTTCATGGCCATGCTGTTCTGCCTCTCTGTCCGAGAATGATTGCTTCCCTCTTTGGGGGAGCGACGTGGGAGGGCTGCTCATCACCTGCCACGGTCTCGGTCTCCCCCTTCTTGGCCGAGAGGACCGACGCTTGTAAGCTCTGGAGGGGGAGTCGGTTTACAGAAGTGAGGGGATTGGCTCTGCCAATGGCAAACCAGAAGCTACAACCGTGCGCTCAGCTGCACAGTCGCTCCTACTGTGCGGAGTGGTGGGAGGAGGCTGTGTGGACATGCACGTGGCAGGGCTCAGATGCACCGGGCCAGGCTTGCATGGGATGACAGAGGGCCCAGCGCTTAGCTCCTCTGGCTCAGTTCCCATTCCCGCTACCTGGGGATCACCTGGCCCCTCCAAATGACTCCTCCATCACCTGCTGCCTTGGTGTTCAACTTTCACATTACAGAGGTGCATGCTCCCTACCAGAACAACTTCACCCCAAGAAGCCAGAGAGGAAGGTCTCCAAAGTACATGATCTTCCCCCATGCACCCCACCACCCTGCCCCCAGGATATGCACACAAGACTTCAGGAATTTGCCTATGGTGTAGAAAATACTAAAAGTACTAATAATACAACTGTCTGCTTTTTGTAAAGCATATGGAAGTTCTGATCCAATGCATACGATCCATAAGACGGCCATGAATAGAAAGCACGCCATACAAAATCAACATCTTGAGGGGAAAGATGATCCGTCGTGTTCTGCTTTGTCCCGTTACCCTCAGATGTGGCCAACGCTGCAACCTCAACGCAGCACCTTGCGCTTGATGTCCAGCCCCCACCTTGGGCACTTCCTCTGCCGCAGGTGGTTGTCCCAGGTTACACATTCCCCTCCTCCCACGCGCCCCCTTGAGGCTCTGGGTGTGGCCTCAAGGCTAGAAAGGGGCGCTGGGGGACAGCTGCCTTTCCCAGCCCCTCAGTCAGAGCTCAGAGACAGTTTCCTGTCTGCACAACGTGGCCACTCCTGTCCAAGCCAGACCCTGGCTCCGCAAGGAGCACACAACGCGGCAGCCTGCAGGAACCAGATCTGTGCCCCTCGCGCCCCCTGGTGTCCCCAGTCGCAGCGGGCGCACGCAGCCCTGAGGAAATGCACCTTCGCTGTGACTGTTCTCGGTCCTTCCACAAGGACCATTGGTTGTGGCAAAGACAGTGGGAGTCCACTGTTTTGGTTGCGCATTTTATTGTAAAGCGGTTGCTGTGCTAGCAAGCCTGGAGGAGCCTGGTGGGCCCTTCTCAGAGCCGTTGTCACAAAGCACCACGTGGCAGCCCCATGAGGGACCCAGGTGGGGGCAGGCTGGGAGGGGGGCATCGGAGCAACCGGCCCCTCCCAGGCATGGTCTGCCAGGACAGAGGTTTTTGTTGTCTCCATAGTAACGGGGATGGCAAGGGGTTTGGGAAGGACTGACGGATTTGTGGAACTGGGATAGGCAGCACTGAGAGGGGATGCCTTTGGGGAAATGACGACTGGAGGGAGAGTCGTGGCCAAGCTCTGATTCTCACACTGTGCCAGGTCCCTGCATGTGGAGGGGCTCACGCCACTGCGATGACAGAACTGCGTGTAACTGTGAAGACTTCCTTTCATTTTGCAGGAGAACCCTTTAGAGTGCCATCCGAAAACTATAATGGGAATGGATGTGATAGGTTTTCATTTCCTAGATGCTCCCATAGGGGGCAAGGAGGCCCTGGCAGACCAGGCAGTGGCCATGGGCACCATGGTGACTGGGAAAGCTCAAGACCATGGCGATGTGTCAGTGAACTAGAGGGAAGGGAAGAGGGGCTGGCCGGCCAGTGTTACAGTCTTGGAGCAGCAGGGGAGGGACAGAGGCCCAGGCCACCTGTTAGGTTGGAGACGGGACAGCAAATGCTCAAGTCACTACATGCATCTCCCTCATGGGCTGGCATCTTGATTGCTGCATTTAAATGATTACTTATCTGATTACTGCAATTAAAAATGGTCGCCATGGCATATATACCATGGAATATTATACAGCTGTGAAAAGGAGGAAGCCCTGCCATTTCTGACAACATGGGTGGATCCTGAAGGCATTATGCTAAGTGAAATAAATCAGAGAAAAACAAAGACTGTATGATCTCACTCATATGTGGAATCTTTAAAAAACAAACTCGTAGAAGGAGAGAACAGATTGGTGGTGGCCAGAGGCAGGGGGTAGGGGTGGGCAGAGTGGGTGCAGGGGATGGAAAGGACAAACGTCCAGGTAGAAGGTAAATGTGCCCTGGGGCTGTTTTTAAAAGTGGTCATCAAAAGACATCGGTAGAACAATGGTATTGTCATTGACAATTAGGCCAGGCAGGCCCTTTGGCAGCCCTTCCTCCGCCCCCGTAAGCCTCCCCCAGTGCAGATGTGGGTTCCCGAGCCACCAGGGCACTTCGGCTCCTCTACCCCAGTGTCTGAGGGTTAGTTCTCTTTTTATTAAACTTCTTTTTTATCTGCCGAAAAGCACACAACAGAGGTGTGACTCAATGCACAATCATTAAACTCCTGTAAATCGAGGGACTTCCCAAGGTCACAAAGCTCACTGTGACAAACGAGGCCTCAAGCCTCCTTATTCTCCGGGTCCTTTTTCACGCCCCGTTACCCCCACACCCCCAACCTGCGTCTCTGCACCCACGATGGTAGACTTGAGAAGTGAGAACCACTGTCTAACAAAAAATAAAAAAATCATGGCTCTGGACAGAAGGAAAGGGTCACCAGGGTCTTCTGGGTTCCTAATAACCTTCCCCTCCCTCAAGTTTTGCAGAATTCTTAGCCCTGTGTTGTCTTACAAAGCCCATGTTGGGCAGGCCACCACACTAATAGTAGTAACAGTCCTTGGGGAGCTGGGCACATGCGACATGTCCTCCAGCTACGGAGGGATGGCTGGGCACCTCAACCTCAATTCCCCAGGGTCACCCTGAGGTGGCGTAGCCAGCAGGAGGCGACCCGGGCCCTTCCCTTTACTCAGGCCCAATGGAGAGCAGATTGGAGGAAAATGTCTTCCCAGGAGCTGTCAGGTCTAATGAGGGTAACAATGTCACATTTGGGAATCAGAACTATATTTTCTAAACAAACTATGTGGCTGGCGTTTCCCATGAAAGTGGGCGTGGTCACCCACTGCTGCCCAGGGAAAGGAAGCTTAGGCTGCCAGAGGGAGCGGTGTTGGTCCTTGCCCTGCAGACACACCGCGAAAGGCTCCCCTCCGAGGTGCCTGTCACTGTCGGTGGCAATACCCCCTGTCCTACCCACGTCTTTTCACGGCCACTTTCGATCGCGGTGATGACGTAAGGAGACAAGTATGCACGGAGGTCGGAGGGCAGCGGCCCGAAGCCCATCTAGTGAAGCACATAAGTCCCGATCGTGTTCTCGCACACGTCCCCTCTGTTGATTTCCTCTGGTTTTCAGATCCCTGGTAATGCCAGGACCTCCGGTGCTACCGGAAGCCGTGATGCTCGGGTCAGACTCGGGTCCCCGTCCACGAATCCTGTGTTTTCAGGTTTTTCTCTCTGCTGGCCTCTCCTTTACAAAGGAGTTGAATCTCTCCCCACAAAAACAAACAAGCAGCACTTTCGGAGTAAGCATGCACTCCTAGGTGTCTCCCCTAAAGGACTGGTTGCCACTGCTCTGCCGAAACTTCCTCCTTCGGACTCTCAGCCCAATCGCTCCATTATTTTCTGTTTCTCTGTTTCATTAAGCACTGGTCACCGGTCCTCCCTGAAGCCTTCTCTGTCCGGAGCTTCTGGACTCCGCCCCCTGGTTCTCATGCTCCTCCCACTGTTTCTTCTCTGTGTCCTTCGTGGGTTGCCCTCCCCCTCTCCGCCCGAATCCGGGAATATTCCAGGATGCCCCCTCGGGTGGCTGCGCCTTGCTGTTGCTTCCAGCCACCACCTGTCTGCGTGTTGATGCGCGGGCCGCCAGCCCACGACGCCTCTCCCCGGATGTCAGCTCTCCTCGGGCCTCCTCAAACCGCACCTCCAGGACGGAGTCCTTCCTTATCCCTTCCTGGTGCCTTCGTCCGGGAAAGCCCTTCCCGCAGCCTGGAAACCGGAGGTCACCCTTGGCTCTTCCCTCTTCCTGCAGCAAATCACCAAGTCGCCCTAATTTCACTGCCTGAGTAATTCCCGGCCCCGCCCCCTAGGGCAGGCCTCATCGTTTCTCACCTCTTTTTTTTTAAATAATTACTCTATTGTTGTTCAATTACAGTTGTCTGCATACTCTCCCCTCCCCCCCAACTGCCCCCCCAACTCCCCTGCCTCCCTTCTCCCCCTTGGTTCTGTCCATGTGTCTTCCATAGTGGTTCCTGAAAACCCCTCTCCCCATTGTCCCCTCCCCCTCCCCTCTGGCTATTGTTAGATTGTTCTTAATTTCAATGTCTCTGTTTATGTTTTTCTTGCTTTTTTCTTTTGTTGATTATGTTCCAGTTAAAGGTGAGATCATATGGTATTTGTCCCTCACCGCCTGGCTTACTTCACTTAGCATAATGCTTTCCAGTCTCACCTCTTTTATTACAGCAGCTCTTGGCTCTTCGGTAGCTTTCTGACTCTGAGTCTTGCTCCCCCTAAAACAGCAGAGCGAGGTTTCCAAAATGCAAATCTGATTCTGTTCCTCTCTTGTTAAAAAAAAAAAAAAGACTCACCATGACTTTTTGGAATGACACTCACACCCCTTGGCCAGTCTACCTTCATGTGGCCCCTGTCATTGCAGCCTCGCCCCTTGCCACCCCTGCCTGGACTGGACCTTCTTCCTGCTTTGTTCCCTGTGCCCTGCTCCCCGTGGTCCCTTTCCCTCCTGTAACACTTCCGTCTAGTGCCAGTTCTTCCAGAACCATCTGTGCCCTCCTTCTCCCCCCATCCTCCTTGCTCCTGTAATATTCAAGTGCATGTCTCATGTCATTACCACCCTGAATATTGTTGCCGACTAGACAGTGTGCTCCTTAATGAAAAAGGGGCTCAGTGTTCCACCTTTGTGCTCAATGCCTTGTAAGGTGGGCGGCATGTAGAAGTTACACCCACGTGTGTGCAAAAGGTTTACTGAATGATTGATAGTATTGGGGAGAAGGAAAAAAAGAAACCACACCCAAAGAACAAAGGACCAGAAACAGCAGAAAGACTCTATCCGCCATAAGAGTTATATTAAAATAAATTTTCATGAAAAGAAGAAGTCTGGATTCAACATTGTAATATTATAATACAAAAGTATAGTTTTGTATAAAATGCAAAGGCTCCTTGACATTATAATTAAGATGTCATATTTCTTCAAATAAAGGAAGTAGTATGTTATAAATATACCCACAAGATTCTGTCTAAAAACAAAGGGGCCCTCTTCCTAGCCAGTTCAAAATGTATGTGTAAGTCAAGCCAAATTAATAAGACAAAACAGGTCCACAGTGACCCCTAATCCTATTAATGGAATTGTCAATCTAGGTTAGTTACTGAAAAATAACGTCCTGCCCCCTGCTGAGCTACATGATTTAGTTACACCTGGTGTTTTTCTGCTGTATTAAGGGCATCGTTCAGTTTGAATAAAGATGAAGACAGAAGACAGTCTATCAATAGAACTGTCTTTCAAAGTATCGCGCTGAAAGCTCCATTAGATTTGAATTTAAAATTTGCCTCTTAAAAAAAGACCTGATCCTGTGAACCTTTCTTTGCCCTTCTCCTTCACACAAGGAGGGCTGGGGGCTGGCTGGTCAGCAGGGCACCAAACGCCCTGCTTCTGAGTGGCTGTGCCCAGGGGCCCAGTGGCGAGGCCATCAGCGGCCCAGCCAGGGGCCCTCTGCTCCTCCCTCCCCGCATCCGGCCCCACTTCAGTCTGTTCCCTCTCACACCCTTAGGGCTGAGCATCCCACGGGGCATGAGGGAGGGAAGAAAGAGTTCCAGCACAGCAGGAGTGTAACACACATTTCATAGCCACACCAGCTCTCTCAGCGAGTCCTCGCACCCCCGGGAAGGTACGGAGATTTTGCGTCCCCTTCGTAGATAAGAACCCCAGCTGAGAGAGGGACAGCAACTTTCCAAAGTCGCACAGCCTGTGAACCATCTCTGCCCCGACTGACCATGCTTTCCTGCTGGACCTGGTCCCCAAGGTGGGTTCTTGGCCCCTAACCAGCTGAATGACCTTTTGGCAGTATCTCTGCCAGACCTGGGCTTCCTCATCTGTAAGTGACAGGCTCGGAGAAGTGAACTTGAAGAGTGAGTCCCCGTGGTAGGCCTGCACGCAGGGAGAAGTGCAAGATGTGCACAGCTGGCTCGAGACGCTCTCGCTCTATAACACGTGCACACTCTCCGCCAACACTGAAAATGGGTGCCTAGCATTCAAGAAGTCAAATCTGCCCTCTGTACCCAATGTGGGCGTGCTGAGGGCTCTTGGAGTAGCTGAAGAGGGAAGACCAGTGCAAGGCAGCAGACGGGGCCGCCGGCGAGCCCTGCCTGAGGGTCTCAACGCCGCTCACCCAATCACGCAGGAAGCTTTTTAAAAACTCTATTGTCTGGGCCCCCGCCACAGACCACGGGAGCCAAATCTCTGCCGCTGGGGCCTGGCCGTGGGTATTTGTGTACACTTCCCGAGAGATTCAGAGGCACAGAGAGTGTCGAGAACCACTGTCCTGGGAGACAGAACAGAGACCTGGCTCTGGCCTTCTGCAGCAACTGGCCAAAACAGGGATGAGCGTCTGCTGGAGCCTGACCCCCAAACCCCAGGCCTATGCCCCCTGATCTGTCCCAGATTCCCCCTACTTTCCTGGCTTGCACTTTCTAAGGAATAGGTGTTTGTTGACTGGCTGTATTCTTCGTTCTATATTCCCACTCACCTAAGGTCTTGCAAGCTCTGGCAGAACAGGAGCAAGACATCGCTGTCACCTTGATTAGAGGCCAGAGCAGCACCCTCACTCACAACCAGGACAGTGAGGGGTGGCTGATGAAGACGAGTGACTTGAAGTCCATGACCCCCAAGATCTGAAACTGTCAAATGTTAGAGCTACTCACCACAGTGGAAGAAATCCATTGATCTAGCTGTTTGGTATCCTGTAGACCAAAATAGATAAACAAACCCCAAACAAATCAAATCTACCCAGTATCAAACACACTGGTATTTGCTTAAACAACAAGCTGGATTGACTAGAATCTAACTACGCTTCTGGTGTGCACTCAGCTCTCTGACTATACAATCATCTACAATAGTTTGTCACCTGATCTCAACTTTGCTACAAAGTGAAGGCCAGTTTATCAAGACCCAGGGCACAGAAAGTCTGGATCCAGGGCCACACTTTACCCCTCAGTGAAAAGGCAGAAATCAGTCACAGAGAATAACAAAGGCAGGATATGGGGCTATTTAAATAATGGGGCATTCGGCACTGGTGATTAAGATTATAAATCTGGTTAAAAACCAAGAGATTAAAACTGAGTCTGATCAGCCGGCCTAAAAATAATTAGTTCTTAACTGTATTAAACAATATCCCAAATTGGTGAGATTTCTAGAAATGGGAAGACCTCTGAAACAGAATTTCTAGGGATAGAGTGTAGCCTACAAGCCCCCCAATTTTGCGCCAGCTCACTTCATTCATTCATTCATCATGCCATGGTTCTCAGCACCAAACCTCCCCTCCCTGGAGTTGCTTCACTGTGGCTGTAATTGCATTTAATTGTAATTGTAACTTGTGGGGTGTAATGAGGCATTACTGCCTTTCCTAGATGTGTGAATGGTGCCAAAATACCCCTGGTCTCCCCAGCCTAAGATCTGCCGGTAGGCAGTAGAAAGGCTGGACAAGACACTCCTTGTCTGGGTTGCAGGCAAGGCCCATCCCTGGGGCAGCTCCTCAGGCAGGAGGAGGCGAGGCTGCCCAGGGTCCTTGGGATAAATCCCACTTAGACTCCTTAATTCAGGGGCGTCAAACTCATTTTCACCGGGGCCACATCAGCCCCACGATTGCCTTCTAAGGGCCGAGTGTCATTTTAGGACTCTATAAATGTAACCACTCCTTAACTAGGGGCAAGGAGCTCAGCGCTGCCGCCGGGTGGAAACAAGGTGCTGGGCCGGATAAAACAAAGTGGAGGGCGGGATTCGGCCTGCGGGCCTTGTGTGTGCCACCTGTGCCTTAACTGCTTGCCCTGTCCTGGCTTTTTCCCTTAAGGCCCGATTCTCCCCCACCCTCTGTTTCTCCGTCCATGCCTGCTGTATCCCAAGGACCCTTTCAGCAGCCCTTCTTCCTTAAAATATTAATAACCATGGGGCCCATTTGTCCCAGACTTAGAAGTTTACAAATCTGTTTCGCAGTGTCTCGTTCAGTCTGCTCGGCCATCCTCTGAGGGGCCCTCCCACTGGGCACTGGAAGTGCAAGGTGACTTGCCCAAGATCAGGCGATGGGCAAAGAACAGAACTGAGACTCAAAGCAGGTCTCCTGACTGCGAACCCCGCAGTCTTCCCATTGCCATGGGCCATCTCTGCAGGACAGCAGTCTGCCTCCGCGGCAACTCGTCACAGTGCAGATGATCCCTGGCCCTCTGCCTGTCTTCGGTCTGAGCTCGCCCACTTGGTGAGGACCAGGGCTAATGAGGCCAGGGGTGTGGGTTTGGTTCCAGTGCACTTCACTTTGTCCTCTGGCCACTCACTGGCCCTGTCCTACCCTTAGTCATAGGGTGTCCACAGCCCAGGCTGCGGACCAGGGACACCAATTCCAGGGCCAGAGGCACCACCAGAAGCACCTGTGCTGCCGACGGACAGTCAGTAGCTTTGTCCTTCTGGTAGGATGGGCCTCATAGGACTCTGACCACAGCATTGACCACACCCGTCACTGCTTTAGACTGGACAACTTGGGCCACCTGCCTTGGACAGAGGGCTCTCCTCTGTCCCTCCTCAGGCCACCCTCCTTCACACAGGGTCAGAGTCTGCAGGCCAAAGGGACAGGCCCACCCAGAGCCTACACCCCTCTTTTAGACCACAGTCTGGCTGCCCAGGACGCTAAATTCTCTGCCTAATTGCATTCTGGGGCCAGCCCAGGCCTCTGCACCTGGTCTGTCATCCTGAGTATTCCTGGGGCTGAGGGCAGGTCAGGGCCCCTGTGAACCTCATGGGCAAGGTTCCCAAAGAGACACGGGGCCAGGGATTGGGAAAAAAGGCCAGGGAGTGAGCCAGGACCCCCATCAGTACTCATCCTGGGTTCTGCAAACACGGGATGGGCTTGACAGGGGGTAGGCGAAGCTGGGCCCTCCAGGTTGTTTTCTACCAGAGTTGAGGGCCTAGTGGCAAATGGGAAATGGGTAGGTCCCAGTTGCTAGGAAAGCTGAGCCTCCTCAGCAAAAATGGGGCCACTCCTAGGCCAGAGGTGAGGTGCAGAGAGAGCAAGGCCTCCCACTGAGGCTGACAACCAGTACAGGACTCACAATCACCTGGTGCAAACCCTCCTCCTCCCCTCTGAGGGTCTGGTGGCAGCCCAGACATCCTGTCACCAACTGGGGGTGGGAGGTTGTCAGAATTCTCAGGAATGCCTTTTCAAATCAAACACATGGTAGTTCAGGTGCATAAGAGAAGGCAGGTGTCCTGTCCTGTTTCCTCTCTTCCCTGCAAGACTGCCTGGTGGGGGATCAGCAAGGAAAACAAGCTATAGGCAGGTCAATAAAAAATAAATAGACATGGAGGATTGGCTGAGGGCCCCAGGGATTAACTAACTAATTAATCCCCACAGCAGTTTGATGAGGAACTAATTAATCCATTAAGCGCTTTGAGGGGCCACGGCCTGGCCAAGTGCAGGGGGAGGCTGCAATGACCTCGGGAGGTGAGGCTGGGAGTGGACCTCGTCAGCGGTCTCTAGGAGGACCAGTGTGAGGACCCCGCCTCCAGGGCCTTGTCTCCTCTGCATCAGAAGTCTGCTCTCCAGCCGTTGATCTTACTCTGCCCAGAGAAGCAGGGACAAGGAGCTCTGTGGAAAGCCCTCCAGCTTCTCAAAGGATCTGCCAAAGAAGTATGGGGGCTTGGACGGTTCGAACAGGAAAGGCCCTCGGAGACCCAGTTTGTACCTGGAGAGTCAAGTTTACCCGTCACCCTGGCTCACCCCCTGGGCCTGGAGACAACTGATGCTTGTTTACTGTTACATGTCCACTCAGCACCCAGGCAAGGGGTGTCTCTCTGTAGGTGCAGACTTGAACTCCTCCGGGGGACTCAGCAGGTGTCAAATGTCTTTCTAAAACCAAATCAATGTGGTGTGATTAAGATGCTTGTTTTATCTTTGTGTGATGTGTCGTGGGCTCTGGTTATGAATTCCAGACTGGTCACAACATAGGTAGGTGGGCCATCCAGGAGACCTGGATGTTTCCTACCATTCGTTTTTCTGACGCTCTCTCTAATCCACCTGCCCCTGAAGCCCAGTTTGCCTCCTGTTACAACTAATCTCAAAGAATAATCTGATGGCAGCCATCTGGGAGTGTCAACGGCCCTTACCTTTCCCAGAAAAGCTTTTTCTTTAGATTCTCCTCTCTCATTATAAAACGAAGGGATTTTTAATACCAGGTGTCATGCTCTTGGAAATTCGGGAGCGGCCACCGCTAGAAGCACAGATGAAGTTGTAAGGTAAACTGTGGCTAGACAGTCGGCATGCTGAGTGGGAGCCATGCCATTGACAATTCCCGCAATAAACAAGCGTCATGTGCCAGACTTGCTTCCAGGTGCCAAGGACATAGGCTGAGGATAACATGATTCTGCCCCCATGAGGGGTCCCGGTCTAGTAGAAGGGATGGAAGGGGCAACCGTTGAGCAGAAGTTGCCACTCAAGAGAGGTGACTAAAATGGCAGAGTACTGTCAAGGCCACCGTGAACCCAACCCCTACCCTCTGGAATAAGACCAGCCGGGGCCACGGCCTGGGGTTGATAGCAGGCAAAGCTTGTAGAGCTGCAGGGAGGGATTGGTATGGGATTCTCAAACTCCGCATCATCAGCATCACAGAGAGGGCCTCTTAAAACACAGATTGCTGTGCCCCACCCTGGAGTGTCTGGTTCAGTAGGGGCGTGGGGTGAAAATTTGTCTTTTTAACGTGTTCCTAGATGATGCTGAGGCTGTGGGGTGCAGAGACCACACACTGAAAACCACTAGAGGTTCTGACCCATCCAAGTACACTGGAAGGGGGTGTTCCCATCAGGACCTCCGGCCCCATAACGTCCACCAAGCCCAGCCAAGCACACCATTCCCTTCATCTGTCACCAGACCTTTCTTTTCCTGCTGCTGTGAATGTCTGTCTGTCTGTCTGTCTGTCTGTCTGTCTGTCTGTCTGTCTGGAGTGGTCTGTCTACTTCTGCGTTTGTTTTTCCATGTAGAGTGAAATGGATGAGAACCAAATCCAGATGGCCGGAGACGATGTGGACTTGCCCGAAGATCTCCGGAAAATGGTAGATGAAGATCAAGAGGAGGAAGAAGACAAGGATTCTATTCTTGGGCAGTTACAGAATCTTCAGAACGTGGACTTGGATACCATAAAAGAAAAGGCCCAGGCCACCTTCACAGAAATCAAGCAGACAGCGGAGCAGAAGTGTTCCGTGATGTGAGCAGTGGGCTGGGGGCAGACGTGGGGGCCGGGGCCAGGTGGACGGGACCGCTCTCCTATGGAACATTTCTGAGTGGCATATACTTCGACGTAGTGAACAGGGTCAGAAAAACCATGATGACAAAACTCTCTCCAAACACACACAACAACATGATGCTCTAACTGTTCTGGTAGAAAGTTTAGCTAGCACCTGGCAGCAGAAAATGATACTTTCCTTTTCTTTATAAATGTGGCAAAGCGTGGAATTTCAGCTGTGAATGATGCAGATCACATATCTGCGTAAAGATCTTCAGGACAGCCAGAAAGCAACAAAAGCAAATGGGGTTTCCTCTTCGACTTCCTCCCTTAGAGGGTAAGGTCTCAGCTTGTCCAGCCATTAGCATGACTCCAGGTCCCTTCAGAGGAAGATGTGGGAGGCCACCAGGAGCCCAGGCTGCAGACTCGCAGGCAAGCAAAGATCACACCAAGTCTTATTCCCAGGCTCCTTGTCATCACTGATGCTTCTCATCAAGTGTGGCCCTTGGACGGTTCAAAGCCAAGGGCCAGTCGTGGGGATGGGCTAAAAGATGAGCGGTGAAGGCAGAGGACAGACTTCGGTAGCCCTTAGTCTTTGCAGAGGCCATGTGAAGAATGGACTTGAGGTGAAACTAGAGGCAGAGGGGCAACTGGGAAGGTCATGGCTGTTTCTACATCGAGCGTTCTCTCCTCTGATCTGAGCTTGGTGAGAGCCGTGGGAGCAGAGGCTCTGGAAACGTAGAGAAGTTCAACCAGTCTGTCTGCGTCTCTCTCTCTCTGCCCTCCCCCTTTCTCTCTCATTCTTTTCTTCCCTACCTCGCCACCTTCTTTTTCCTCTCCCATCCCTCCCCTTCAGACTAGTGTCCAATCAATCATTCTGTCACTCTGTCCCACAGTCTCCCAGGTCACACACAGATTTCCTTTCCCGAACATTTGCTCTCTTTCAAAGGGGATTGTCCACACGACTTAGACCATTTGCCTTGAAACACTGAGAGCCGTTTAATCAAAGTCAATGCATGTTCATAGAATAGATAATTCTCAAAGACAGATATTATCAAAAAGATTTGCTCTATTGGAGGAAAGGGAACAAGAACCAGATAGTTAGGGACTGACCTGCTCCACACCCAGAGCTCCTGAATGTGTTGTATAGGGAGTTTCATGATACGAAAATATGGAAATTAAACAAATGATTAGGGGTCCAGACCCACCCATCCCCAGAACTTTTCTTTCTTCCCCAGCTGAAACTCCCCATTTCTTCTTTTCCCCAGCCTGGCAATCACCGTTCTACTTTCAGTCCCTGGGTTTTTTTTAATCTTTATCATATTTTTTTCCATTACTATTTAGTCCCCTTATACCCCCCTCCCCCCAGCAATCACCACACGGTTGTCCATGTCCATGAGTCCGTCTTCCTTTTTGCTCCATCCCTCCACCTCCAACCATCCCCTAATAGCTGTCATCTGCTCTCCATCGATGAGTCTGTCTCTGTTTTGCTTGTTAGTTCAATTTGTTCATTGGATTCCACATACAAGTGAAATCATATGGTATTTGTCTTTCCCTGACTGGCTTATTTCACTTAGCATAATGTTCTCCAGGTCCATCCACGCTGTGGCAAAGGGTAAAATTTTCTTCTTTTTTATGGCTGAGTAGTATTCCATTGTGTAAATGTCCAATAGTTTTTGATCCACTCATCTACTGATGGACACTTGGCTGCTTCCATATCTTGGTGATTGTAAATCACACTGCAATGAACATAAGGGTGCTTATGTTCTTATGAATTCGTGTTTTGGCTTCCTTTGAATGTATTCCCAGAAGTGGCATCACTGGGTCAAAAGGCAGATCTATTTTTAATTTTTTGAGGTATCTCCATACTGCTTTCCACAGTGGCTGCGCCAGTCTGCATTCCCACCAGCAGTGCAAAAGGGTTCCCTCCCTCCACATCCTCACCAGCGCTTGTTGTTTGTTGATTTATTGGTAATGGCCATTCTAACAGATGTGAGATGGTATCTCATTGTGGTTTTAATTTGCATTTCTCTGATGATTAATGCTGTTGAGCATCTTTTCACATGCCTATTGACCATTTGTATGTCCTCTTTGAAGAAGTGTCTATTCAGGTCCTTTGCCCATTTTTAATTGGCTTGTTTGGTTTTTTGGTGTTGAGTTTTGTAAGTTCAGTCTCTGAATTTGACTACTGGAGGAAACTCATGTGAGAGGATCATACAAAATTCGTCCTTTGATGCCTGGCTTATTTCACTTAGCATAACGTCCTCAAGGTTCATATCTGCTGTAGCATGAGTCATCATTTCCTTCCTTCTTGAGGCTGAGTAATATTTCATTGGATGTATACACCACAGTTGTTTATCCATTCATCCGTCCATGAACTCTTGGGTTGCTTCCACCTTTTGATTATTGTGATAATGCTACTATGAACATGAATGTACAAATGTCTATTCTAGGTCCTGGCCAGGTAGCTCAGCTGGTTAGAGCATTGTCAGAATACACCGAGGTTGTGGGTTCGATACACTGGGGTCAGGACACACACACGAATCAACCAATAAATGCATAAATAAATGGAACACATTCCTCTCCTCCTCTTTCTCTCCCTTTCTCTCTCTCTTTCTCCCAAATCAATAAATAAAAAAGTTTTTAAAATGTCAATTCGAGTCCATGCTTTCAATTTTTTCAGTGAAATTGGGTGGAACTCCACTCAGAAGTGTAATTGCCAGATCATCCTTAGGTTTTTGTCTACATTAGAAATAACAGTTTGGGTACAAAATAGTATTGAAAATAAAAGTGTTAATTGAAAAATAAAATTTAAATGTATATAAAAGTAGACATATGTAAACACGTGAATATAAACTTCCAAAGTAGCACTGAGTCCAAAAGATATCACAATCTCAGCCTAACCGGTGTGGCTCAGTTGGCTGGGCATCATCCCTCAAAGTGAAAGGTCACCAGTTCAATTTCCAGTCAGGTTGCATGCTTGGGTGTGGGTTTGGTGCCGGGTTGGGGCTTGTACAAGAGGCAACTGATCTTCTATAACTCACTGAGGTGTAGCTTAAATTTTAATCTCTTTTCTCTATGTGTGTGAGCCTTCACAATAAATAAATTATATATATTTTTAAGAAGAGTAGTTTGGGCCTGGCTGGTGTAGCTCAGTGGATTGAGCACGGGCTTTGAACCAAGGGGTCGCCAGTTCAATTCCCAGTCAGGGCACATGCCTGGGTTGCGGGCCAGGTCCCCCAGTGGGAGCCATGTGGGGTGCAACCACACATTGATGTTTCTCTCCCTGTCTTTCTCCTTCCCTTCCTCTCTCTTTGAAAATAAAGAAATAAAATTTTAAAAAATGAAATAAAATAAAAAGAGTAGTTCGGGGAGCTATAAAAACTATGCTTGGAGAATGTTATAAAATTAGGTATCATACAAATTAAATTCAGATTCAAAACTCTTGTAATTTTTTGCCTTTCAAAAAAACCTTTCATCCTGGAAAAATTTGAAAGCTGACCAAAAGTAGAAATATAAGTCTACAAATCCACATGCACCCAAGGTCAGCCCTAAAGGGCTGCTATATTGCTACAACTTCATCTATGAACTGACCGCATCATTTTTGGATAGTGTCTAATTCCTGGAGCTAGAGAAAGATAGCATGTATGTGCCAAGGAATGCTTGGTTGTTTCCTTACATCATTTCAGAAAACCTTTAAAGATTTCTGAGCTGTATTTCTTTAAAACTCATTCCTTTAACTCACCCTGCATTAAGGGGTCAAAGGAGAAAATACAATAAAAAATGACAAATAAATGTCCATAAAATTGCTGTCAACTATAAAAGTAGACTGAAGCTATTAGTCTGCAGTAGAGTTGCAGGAGCCACTTTGGAGAAAGAATGGAGTTCCCTAGGTCCGTGCGTCCCACTCAGAGAGCAGAGGGAGTGGTATGAGGGCACCGGGCTCCCTGCTCCGTGCACACTCCCATCAAAGGCGGTGGAGGGAACCCGGCAGCACTGAGGCTAACAACACCGGGGTAGAATAACTGGCTTTGGAAGATGAGCGAACAATTTCTGTGGACTATTTGGGAAGGAAAGCAGAGCAGTTTGGCATCTTCCAAACATCTGGGAAACAATATTGTAGAAAAACTCCCGATAACTGATTATAAGAATGTGGGGAAAATGTACACTTGTGCTAATTAACAGCTTATGAAATTAGACAAGTTACTTAATTTACCTCCTTGCAGTTATTCATGAAATCAACCAGCACAACATACAACAGGTATTCTGGATGTCAACAGAAAAATTCTCATTCTCATGCAGCTTAGATTCTAGTGAAGGTACCATAGATGAGTGACAAACAAGTAAACCAATAAAAATTGTTTCAGAGAGCAAAAGGTGCTGTGAGAAAAAGAAGATGACAATAAGGATCATGTGACCTTTGGGAGGTGGGCGTTTCGGGCAGTGAGAATAGTCTGCAAAGATCCTGAGGCAGGAAGGGCCCCGGAGGATTTCAGGAAGAGGAAAAAGATCGATGTGGCTGCAGTTCAGTGAGCAAGTTGGGGCCGATTGGAGAGTGGCCGGGAGTGTTCGATGAGGCTCTTTGAGAAATGGGGAAGGGATAAGTCTTACAGAGAACAGTGCACAGAGTCTGGATCTTATCCCAAGTGTAACGGCAGGCCTTTGGAGGATACTATGCAGAGAGTGGCATGATCTGATTTATATGTTTGAAAGATTATCTGGCTGCCGAGTGGAAATTGGAGAGTAGGGAGCTAAGAGCAGCAGGCAGGAGACCAGTTAGAGGCTAATTCAGTAATCTGTCCAAGTAAGATAGGGTGATGGCCCACAGCGTGCTGGAGACAGAGAAAAGTGTCCAGACATGAGAAATAACCCAGAAAGACAGCCAAAGGGATGTGCTAAATGTGGGTGGTACGGGGAAGGGAGAACTATCATAGCATGGACCCCACAGGGTGCTGTGAAAACGAAATGAGAATTGGCTCCCTGATGATTTTTTTTTTCAAAAAACAAAATAGTAAAAGGGGAGAGAAGAATCTTGAAGACAGCCAAACTTCAAGGGGTCGGGTCAAGGCTGTCGCAAAATGGACATCCCTGGATTTGTCTTCTTAGCCCTGTAAGAGGATTGACTGGCTTCCAACCACCGTCCCCTCGAGATAAGAGTCTCTTGTGCTTTCCTTAGACACTCTGAATTAAATTAGTTTAATTAGAAAACACATGAAGAAGAATTATCTTAATATAGCTTTGCTCCTAGCAACTCAGAGGGAAAAGAAGCCCATTTCTTTGGCAGGAACCCGAGTTTCTTTTTTTTTTTTTAGATCATTTTACTTAAAAAACTTTTTTTTTAAGATTTTATTTATTTTTAGAGAGAGGGGAAGGGAGAGAAACGGCAATGTATGGTTGCCTCTCACGTGGCCCCCACTGGGGACCTGGCCCGCAACCCAGGCATGTACCCTGATTGGGAATCGAACTAGCGAACTTTTGGTTCTCAGTCCGCGCTCAGTTCACTGAGCTGCACCAGCCAGGGCTGAGTTTCTCTTTTTTATTTACATATACTGAGATAAGGATGTAAATGTTTCTTTCTTTTTTCTTTTTCTCTTTTTTTTTTTTTGCAAAAAGGTAGACAAACATCTCTTATCCAACAGATCATGTTAGTTTTAATAATACTACTTTCTGATTTCTTGCCTCTTGAATGACATGCTAGTAAATATTTAAAAGCCATTCATGGGAGAGGAGGAAGAACACCTGGATTTTTAGAGTTTGCCTACTTCTGTGGGAGAAATCGTCCCACTAGGGCGGACTGCAAGCTACTACTGTGACGTCGCTGACCTCAGAGCTGGGAAGAGGGGCTAACCATGGGCTCTCACAGCCAGTCGGCGAGAAGATCAGTTGTTTGCCAACAGCCATGCAAATCCACTGCCAAGGATCCTGTTTTTCTTATGTAGAGGCTACTTGGATTTTGTCATCAGCTGCAAAAGCAAGCTCAGGGCTATGGCAATCGGGTTGGTAAGTGATTGGGGAGTCATTTGAAGAGTAACTTCATTGTTTCTGTACAGGAAACACATTCCTCCAGGTCCATTCGCGGACTTACTCTGAGTACCAGCAGGGGACACCCCAGCGGAGGACCAGAGAGCTCAGCACCGCATGGTGAAGGCACGGTGGGCAGAGGGAGAGTTGGGGCATCCAAGACCTGCCACCGAGGCTCTGTTCACCTGGGCAAACCCCTTGTCTCTCGGGGCCCCCTTTCCACATCGATAAAGAAAGGTGGGCGCTGGAAGTGAGAGACCCCGCACCATAATCACTAAGTTTCCCCGTTCTAAGTCTTAAACACGTGACACGT
The DNA here is from genome assembly GCA_004026765.1 of Micronycteris hirsuta. Classification (NCBI taxonomy): domain Eukaryota; kingdom Metazoa; phylum Chordata; class Mammalia; order Chiroptera; family Phyllostomidae; genus Micronycteris; species Micronycteris hirsuta. Next base: position 35,483 of record PVJI01004216.1, on the reverse strand, counting down.
GACTCTCTAAAATAACAGAAAACTAAGTTGAGATTAGTTTTATGGTATTGTTCCCCAAAGTATCACAGTTGGGAAGCTGTGAGAATGTCAAAGGAGGAGAGACCTCTGCTAATCACTGGCCGGTCTGCCGAGAGCTGTGGCTGCTCCTGTTACAGGAAAGGAAGTCTTTCAAACAGCGTATGACGTCGCCGGGAGACACGACAGCTTCCAGCTGCCCTAGGTTTCATCTCATAATCAGATGAGGTGTCTGTTTCCATGTGCTCCTCCGAGAGAATTCTCTGCTCAACCGGAAATGCCTACCTGGGCGCATCTCGTCCTCGTTTGTGTATTTTAGCCACGATGATATGATGGGGGTGTTATTCACTGCAGTGTCCTTATGCCGACACTTCAATTGAATCTGAAAATACTAGAGAATATTCAGGTCGTCACATTGACTCATAAACTGGTATATAGGAAACATGTTTATCATTTGTGCCAATTTTATAAACGTGACCAAGAATATTCATTATTAGTTGTCTATATGTAAAAATGGCATTTCTGATCAGCATCTCAAGAATATTTTCTTGATGTAGCTTCTGTGGTGCTCCAAGTAGAAAAATATTTCATTGCTTTGGAGGACGGTGTAGTGAGGATGAGGCATAGTATATTTTATCCCCGAGTTTTAAAGAGAGAGTTTAATTACTGGGTTTTTTTCTGCAACCATTATCAGCTACATAAGTATCTTGCCCATGGCATACCATAGACAGTATAGTATAAGGGGAGAATTCATAGCATCCAAGGCAGACAAACTAAATGATATACACAGGGACTTCCAAATATATTGTTTACAAACCACTGACAGTGAATTGAAACTCTGGGAACAGAGACAGAATTCCCTAAACTTTGTAAGACGGCCTTGGGCAATTAAACGGTACTCTTAATTTATCTTTAAGAATACCTGCCATGATCATAATTGGCCAAATAAATTATAGACTGCCCATCATATGTTTTCTAACACATCACTCAAAACCTAACCCATATTATTCCTGTATATTTTGACTCCCACATTTTCCTACTTTATGGGCTAGTTCTCTTATAGCCACACAAGAATTAACACCACAGTGTTAGTGCGAATTATACCACATTGGGAGGTAGTACACATAGTAGTTAAATGGATGCTTTCCTGGAAAAACACCTGGGTTCCGGTCCTGGCTCCACCTGAAACCAGCTGTGCAAACTTTGGCAAGTGACTTAACCTCTCTGTGTCTCAGACACCTTACCGGAGTCCAGATAACAGTGTCTACCTCACAGGGTTATTGTGAGGACTAATTATGTAATTCATATAAAGTACTGGAAAGAACGCCCCCTGGCAGAGAGTCAGTATTCTACAAATAATAACTGTTAACTTAAGTATTGTTGGTAACTGTAGAAAACGGTATTTGGTGAACTTCAGTATGTGTGTGTGTGATGATTGCACAAGTTGTGTTTTGCTTTGGCTAAAACTAAGGTTAAGCTGCTTTTCCTGGATGAGCATGATCACCCGTAGGCGGCAGTGACCCTCTGGGGCGGGGTGAGAGCAGTGGACTTACTCCAAGATTCAACTACATCTACTAAGGGGATGGGCTACATGCAGATGGTCAAGTCGTTTCATATACTTTATGAAGTGACATCCCGCAGGCCCTTCAATGGACATTTTTTTCACCCAAACCCAAAACATCACCTCAAGGCTAGGATCAAAGGGCATGAACTCACTTTGTGACCGTGGCCTCTGCCCACCCAGTGTTCAGGGAACTCTATAGACGCCCTTTCTCTCAAGAGCATTGTGGGTGAAGCAGTCCGCCCAGAATACATCCAGAATGGGACCTCCTGTATCCACCCAAGAAGAAGGAGCCATTTACACAGCAGCACCACCTAATTACCGCTAATGTTCAGATTTTGTTTTGTTGGGACTAGCCAGTCTCTATCTCCTCTCTCCCCCAAATCTCTCTCCCAACTTTAATCATCTGCCGTGTCCTTCCCACGTCACACAGAGCCTCCCTCTCTTAGAACCCCTCACCCCATACCCCAATCACCCTACTCTCCTCCCCGACTCGCTGGAAATGTTTCTCTGAACCATGCCTGGTCCGAAGGGGCTTGAGCTGTGTCTCAGTTCAGCCTCCATGGGGGTGGGCGGGAGAGGGGAGTTTTCTTTGATCCACCTAATGAATTAATGAATTAAACAGAGGTGGAGTTCAGAAGCCAGGCTCCTTACTTTTGCTGAAGCTGGGCTGATTGTGAGCTGGCATAACTGCTGGAAAATTGCCACTGGGTGCTAGAAGAATTAGGGACGAGCGCAAGTCCATTCATCTTCCCTAATCGAGTTCTTGGGAAATACACATGTAGATTAGCCCCTAACAATGACCCCCAGCTGATTGCTTGGAGTACCCTCCACCGTGCCCACAATGGTATTGACTAGCTCTTTATGTCGCTCACAAAGGAAGCCCCAAGCTCCCCTTGGCCCGCTTTGCCCTGTCCCCCCTACCACTAGTCCCCCACCAGTGGCTGCTGAAGTCTTTTCTGCATTCCCCCTGTCCGCATCTCCCCCAGACTCTGAAATAAACAATAAATAAAAGCTAACCTCACCTGGACCTATTAGGGAGAGCTGGGCAGTTCCAGAGGGAATTAACTTTGGAAAACAAGGCCCTAAGCCCCTTAGCGTGTGGGCAGGAGCTTAAGGAAACGCTCGCTGCCAATCTTTGCTTAGCAGTCATTATAGAGATCAATTTAATATTGGGCAAGTTTACATAAAAAACATTCTCAGTCAGAGAGGAAACAGCAAACACCAATTAATTATCCCGAAGGCTGCCCTCTGGTCACCCAGGCATCCGCATTCCAGCTACCTGGACAGTGTAACTGGTACTTGGGACTTTGTGGGGTGCCCCCACGCTGACGGGGCAGCGCCTTTGCCAGACCAGGATGTCTGAGCAGAGCTTGGGGCGGGCGGCTTCGCCTGGATTACCGCGGGAACCTCTGCAGTCCTCCGGGACACCCCCGGGCCTCTCTCCATGGATTCTGACTTCATTTCTTTCCACCACAGCCTCTTAGACGGAGAGATTCGCTCTCGGGGAAGAACCAGAGACACCCGTAGGCTAAGCTGTGCTTCGATTCTCTTCAACGCATTGCCCTCTACAATACTGATTACCACTGAGCTGCAGCCAGAAAACAGGAGGAGACAAGGAGTCAGCAGGTCTGAGCTCTAGTCCTGCCCCTCCACTTAAGAGCGGCATGTGTCGCTTTGAGACTCAGTTTGCTCTTCTGTAAAACGAGGACGAATACATTCGTCCGCTCACCTCACAGGGGTGTGGCGGTCAGATGATAGGGAGAATGTCAAAGGATTCTGAAAATTATAAAGTGATCTGCAAACACTAGAAAGCACGTACTGATTCTCATTAATTTACCTTGATGCAGTAGCTCAATTTCTGTCTGCTTCAAACTCATGTGCTTGCTGTTTTAACTTACCTCTTTATGGTTGTGTTAAAAATAAAGCGACTTGTGCTATCACCTCCCCTCGGTTTGCCCATTTAACAATCTTTAGCATAGTCACATGTCCTTTTCAATGTCCTTCTAATGTCAGTTTAAAGGTGGAGGATCCAAAGACAGGTGGTTTTCTCTTACTTCTTTTGCCTTGTCTTCCAGCCTGGGCCTTAAGCTCCCCAAGGCCAGCGGCCCTGGCCTTTCCTTTCCTTTGTGGGGCTGACAGGGTCCACGTCAGAGCTGGACCCTCAGGAAGAAAGCAGTAAACGCTTGCCTGAAAGCAAAGAGCAATAAACAAACGTGGGGGTGGGGGTGGGGGGCGGCGCCGCCCCTGTGTGGAGATCAAAGCGCCTGCTGCAAAGATTTTAAAGAATCTCTGGGTCCTTTCCTGTAAGTCCTAGGCTTTTCCCGAAGCATTTAAGTTCAGCGAAGGCCGGGCTCCCCCTCAGTCAGGTCTCAGATTTGAGAAGTACCAGTGGTCACAGCCCAGGGAGATGTGGGGGGTAAAACACTCCCCTCCTCGCAGAAATCGTCTTTCCAGTTGACCTATGAGTCACTCTGGGCCCCGGAAGCCTCGACGGCCCACCCGCCTCCAAAGGGGAAAGAAATGCAAGCGCCCCCCAGAGAAGCTGGAGGCCTCCCCCGACCCCCAAGATCCTTCCCCACTGGGCCAGAGGTTGGGACATCTCCTCCGCCTGGAGGATTGCTTGCTGGGGAGGGTTCCCGCAGAACACAGTCCGACAGAGTGAAGAACCCTAGTGGGTCTCCCTAGTGGGTCTCCCTCCGGGCCTGGGCCCGGCAGCGTGTCCGACTCGGGGCCTCCCAGCCTCCCGCTGGGCCGTTGGGCAATTGAGGTCCCCGGGCCAGCGCCCACGGACGGCCCCACCGCCTCCCGGGGCGGGCACTGGAGTGAGGGAGCCAGCGGCGCGCCAGTCCGGGGGCACAGAAAAGAGTAGCTAAAACTCAAGGACAAACAAAATAAAGCCGAAGTCGGGTGGGACTACGGAGCCCTAAGGGAATTATTGCCGGAGCAGGTAAAAAGAGGGACCGATACGGGAAAATTCAAACAGAAACGATGCGTGAAACTGAATCCCAGCGCCGTGGAGGCCAGAAGCGTTTGGAAGGGTCGCCCCGGACGCTCAGCCCTGCGGAGGAGGGGAGTCCAGGGAGGAGGCGAGTCTGGGGTGGGGGGAGTCGAAGGGGCAGGTGAGCCCCGGGAGGGAGGCAGGTCCGGGTTGGGGGCGGCGTGCCGGGAGATGAAACCAAGAGCGTCGGCCCCATGAGTCAGATATGGGGGCGCGGACTCCCAGACCCGGGTCCCGAGGCCTGTCAAACACCCCACCGTCCGTTCCCGTAGTGTGTTTGGAGCGTTTGGAGCGAATCGACAGGTGGAAGGTGGAAGGTTACGGGTGCTGCCCTCGCCCGGGGCCTGGGCCGGGGAAAGATCCGCCCCGCTGCGGGGGGAGGGGCCGGGGCCGGGACCGGGGCCGCGGGGGAGGAGCCGGGTCAGCGGGCTCGCCGGCTTCTGCGCCCAGAGACCCACCTCCCCGGAATCTCACCCTCCGACTCCTGCAGTGACCCCCGCGGCCGCGGTCCGAGCGCTCGCCCACTTCCAGCGCGCGAAGCTCTGTCAGCGTCGCCCGCCGAGCTTGACCTTGGATCCACAGCTCTCGGGTTGGACGGCCGCACGCGGGAAACACCGACTTCGAGCTTCTTCTCCGTCTCCCAAGCAGACGGCGCTGCTGAGAGCGCGGGCGGCGCCCTCCTGCTTCCCGCTCTCCCCATGCACCTGCCCGGCTGCGCCCCCGCCATGGCCGACGGCAGCTTCTCGATCGCCGGCCACCTGCTCCGCAGCCCGGGAGGGGGCACCTCGCGGCTGCACAGCATCGAAGCCATCCTGGGATTTACCAGGGACGACGGGATCCTCGGCTCCTTCCCGACGGAGCCGGGCGCCCGGGGCGCCAAGGAGCGCGACAGGAGACCCGGTGCGCGGGCCGCCTGTCCTAAGGCCCCCGGGGGAGGCTCAGAGCCCTCCCCGCAGCGGGTCCCGGTTCCAGCTCCTGAGTACGAAGGTGAGTACGCGACCAGGCAGCTGAGAGACTCCGGGGGGCCCAAACGTAGGGACTCTGCAAGAGGAGAGAGACCCTGCCCTAATTTTTATCAAGGCGCCAGGACGCGGGTTGGGGCGCCATAAGTGTAGCAGGAGCGTCCAAGTTGGGATCAGAGAAAACTTAGGCGCTCCTCGCAGCCCTCACCCCGACCCCTATACCCCAGCCAGGCCATTTCGGAGTCCGAATCCGGTTGCCAGTGCCCATGGGTGGGCGGGTGGGCCCGGGATACTCCACGGAGTGTCTCTGACCTTCTGGGACCCCGTTGTCCCAGCCCCTCGCCCCTACTGCCCCAAGGAGACCGGGGAGGCGCGGCCAAACCCAGGGCTGCCAGTCGGGCCCACTGCCGGGGACGCTAAGCTGTCCGAGGAGGAGCCACCCAAAAAGAAGCACCGGCGGAACCGCACGACCTTCACCACGTACCAGCTGCACGAGCTGGAACGTGCGTTCGAGAAGTCCCACTACCCCGACGTGTACAGCCGGGAGGAGCTGGCGGGCAAGGTCAACCTCCCCGAGGTTCGGGTCCAGGTAAAGAGCCCAGATCGGTCCCCTGGAAGGCCCCACCCCAAGCTGCAGTCCATGCTCCCTGAATCCCCGCGAGTGCACGCCTTTCTGATGACACTTTTCCCGCTGGCCTTCCTCTACTTGGCTGGCCCAGACCCCGAAAGGGGCGTCACAGATCTTCCCTGTGCCCACGCATGGTCCTTTGGGCACTCGATTCCAGGTGGCAGTTTTCTTCTCCCTTTTGGGGTCTCCCTCTTCTGAGCTAAAGACAGGAATTGGGAAGGCAGGCAAGGCGGAGAGGTGGCCGCTCATTAGAGGCAGCCTGGATGGGGGTGTGTATGTGGGGCGGGGGTACTGAGTAGAGAGAGAATGTAGGTAGCATTTGAGGGTCACCGGACTGGGGCGCCAAATGCTACCCTAGTCACTAGCTGCACGGACCCTGTTTAAAACCACAGCCCTGCCTTCCTGTGGGGAAGGAGCCTGGCGCCTCGCAGCTTAAACTTTCGGTGGATTTATTTCAGGACCTGACTTTTGCTTCTCTGGGGCACCTCTGCCCAAACTTCCCGCTGCTGCAGAGGCCGTTCTTTTTGCTGTAAAGGGGTTTTCGCTTTAATTAAAGCTGAATTATCTTTAATCCCCGATCATTAAAATATTTGAAAGCCTTAAATATTTGCTAGTCATCTGTAAAAAATCTGGGAGGATTTCCAAATTGGGAGAGTTTACCGAGGAGTGAAAAGGAGTCGCTGGGAATGAATGTCTCTGCATCTGAAAAGGCAGGGGAGCCAAGATGGGTTTATTGTGTGTGTCCAGTGAATTGGATGTCCAGGAAGTGAGATACTCAGAGGTTTGGGAGCTGTTGGCCTTGTCTTAAAAGTAAAAGGGGGCCAGCCCTTGCCTTTGTCTCTTCTGCTTGGTTTGGGGTTTAAAGTAATGAGTAAACATCATGGTTTTAAAACTAGTTCCCTAATGTGACTCGGGATTAGCTGGCAAGAACAGGACAGTTTCTGCTCATTTGGGGCAGCAAAGCTGCAATGATTTCATTGAGGGGGGACCTATCAGCACCTGCTCTTCAGGGAGGAAGGTGGTGGAAAGCAGACAGGGAACGGTGGTGGAAGGAGGAGAGGCCAGCCCTCCCAGTGCACCTGCGATGCAGAGGCACAGCCAGTTCGGGGGCTGCCTTCCTGCCTGAGGCCACCTCTGCCCCACCTTCCTTTCTCCGTCTTTACTCATTCAGGTCTGTGGCTGGTCCTCTAAGTTGTGAGCTTCCTGAGAACAATGTCTGTGACTTTTCTGTGGCCACAGGGCAGCACAGTGCCCAGCATATGGCGGGTTCTTAATACGTGACTATGATGTCATCGGATGGGGTGAGGGTGCTGGGCAGGTTCTCCAAGTGCATCGTGGGCAGCTGTATCAGAGCTGGCTATCCCGGTCTTTAGCCCTCCTCCTTGGGGTACGGGATCTGAAGAACATTGCTGATATTTTGGGGGCTGGAGTGAGACATGCAGAGAAACAGGGGACAGGGGGGTTGGAGCCTCACCCAGGCCACTGTTTCTCTTTTCACTATTTTCAGTAAATGTCCCTTGTTTCTGGGAAAACCAGGGCCTCAGATATGCAGGTGAATATTTTGTGGGAAGGGGGCAGGGATACTTACTTTTTTTGCTCTTCATCCCTCCACCCCCAAATCCCAGCCTTACACACACTTGCCCTGCTTGGCTCAGGTGCTGGGTAGGTCTTTCCTCGGCTCTCCTGGAGGTGTCCCTCCCCACCCTTATTGACTCAAAACCGATTTCTCCCTTCTGAAGTCGCAACTAATCCCCCATTTCCCTTCAAAAATACAACACTGAAGTCACCAGGTTGGCCAAAGTTCTTTCCAGGTACCACACTGAGCTAGACCAATCCTCTCTGCTGTTTCCGAGGATGGTAACTTTGTGGTGAAGCCCTAGCTGCACCGCATCTTGTGCTTTTATCAAATCAATAATGGAAGTTTCATCGTTAAGGGACCAGACTTCGCTCTGGCACAGACTTCACAGGTAAAGAGGAAAAGACTTGAGCTCACTGAATCCATCTTAGGGGAATGGCAGAACTAACTCCATAAAGTAAAAGTACATGTGATAAACTTAACCTACGGTCATCACCAAAAGCCATTTATAACAAATATCAGAAATCCTAAGTGAGTGTCAATTAAATAAAAATGAAAATCTTATCTCAGCAGCAACTCAAATATGCTTGGGATAAAATAAACTCACACTTTTCTCCTAGTTATCATAACCAGTAATTCGTGGGCAGAGCTGTATTCTGGCACCTGATAGTGCCAGTTACAGTGGAGTATTTGTTTATACACATGTTTATAATGGAGAGGAAAGGTAAGCAAAGCGGAGAAAGCCTGAGACAGGGGCGGCCCCTGAGAGCTGAACCACACGGGGAGGAAGCGTCTGAGCCGAAGGGTCTGGGGGTGGGGGCCGGGCGGGGGGCGGGGGGACTGCCGACCAGCAGGCCACAGAAGTTGGGTGAGATCTGGATCTGTGAAAGTCCAACGGTCCGATTGCCGGGTTAACTTCACTCTTTGGGGAAACGGATGCAACCTCAGCTGTGGGTTGGATAAACAGGGACGGGGACGAGGGTGGGGACAGGAGGAGGACACGGGTGGGACAGAGAGACCCAGAGAAACAGGAGGAGGAAAGGGACAAAGACGAGAAAACGGGAGGGAAAGGAAGGACAATGCGGGTGGGGCTGGGGGGTGAAAGAAGCAGGCGGGAAATAGCGGCGCCCCAGTGTTACTTGGGGCGGAGGAGTCGAGCTGGCCGGGCCGCAGCCCCACGGCCGCTGTGCTGCCTCCCGCAGGTGTGGTTCCAGAACCGACGGGCCAAGTGGCGGCGGCAGGAGAAGCTGGAGGTGTCGTCCATGAAGCTGCAGGACTCGCCCCTCCTCTCCTTCAGCCGCTCCCCGCCCTCCGCGGCTCTGGCGCCGCTCGGGGCGGGCCCGGGCGGCGGCGGCGGGGGGCCGGCGGGGGGCGCCCTGCCGCTGGAGTCGTGGCTTGGGCCGTCGCTGCCGGGCGGCGGCGCCACCGCGCTGCAGAGCCTGCCGGGCTTCGGGCCGCCGGCGCAGAGCCTGCCCGCCAGCTACACGCCGCCGCCCTTCCTGAGCTCGCCTGCCCTGGGCCCCGGCCTGCAGCCGCTCGCGCCGCCGCCACCCGCCTACCCCTGCGGGCCGGGCTTCGGGGACAAGTTCCCGCTGGATGAGGCGGACCCGCGCAACAGCAGCATTGCGGCGCTGCGCCTGAAGGCCAAGGAGCACATCCAGGCCATCGGGAAGCCGTGGCAGACCCTCTAGGGGCACCGGGAACCAAATCCGAGCAGACAATCTTCCTGGGAGCCGACCCCGAGCCGCAAGCCTGCATCCCTTCTCCCTGGGTCCCCGGACTCGGCCACACTTTCCCTGTGCCTCCTGAAACTGCAGCCAGGCTTGAGCCCTGGGTGCACGTCTGCTTCTAACTCACCGGGAGGACTGACCTTCAGACCTGCCGAGGACCCTTGGTCACCCCAAACTCCCACGGACCCCCAGTCCTGCCGTTGGTGGGGGGCGGGGGAAGAGGCAGCCGGGCCCCGCCAGCCACGCTGCTCCCACCCCGGGGGCGCCGGAGCCTCCAGGTTCCATAGGCCCAACGCGCGGGACCTCGGCCTCTCCCGGGAGGGCGATGTGGCAACCCCAGACAACTACACCTGGGAGGAAGGGGAGGCCGGGAAATAGAGTTTGAAGAACTGTTTGTATACGTAGTTTAAAAGAATGTGGGAGGAAAATTAAAGATTTACTTGTTTGGGTTTGACTCTAGTTAAGCGCGCTCAGCACTGCGGTGCGGGAGGCAGGTGTGAGTGCGAATGGGGTGCGGGACAGGCTGGGTCAAGGAAAGCGGAGGAGCGCGCGGAGCCCGGGCTCCCTCAAGGTGCCCGCCTGGGGGGCGCTGTGCGGCGGCGGATCTGTGTCCGCATCCTGGACACTGGGTCCCCATTCCGAACGCTGCGGGGGTCCGCAACCAGAGGCGCCCCTTCCCTGGCGCGGAAGGGCGCGTGCGCTTGTGTGGCGTTCGGGGTGTTTGGAGCCTAAGGCTCAGCTGCCTGTGCCACATCACCACAGTCCAGCCGAGGCTGCTACTTGGAAAAACTGACCCCCAACGGGAAGAGTCTACACCACCTTCCCAGGATGAGCTGAACGTCGCGAAGCCCCTAGTGGCCCCGCCTCCCTCTTTCCATGCGCCGAGGCCCTGGCCCCTCTCAGATCATTGTCCAGGTCACCAGGTCGTTGCCAGCCCCTGCTAACCAGGGTTGATGACATTAGTCCTCCGAATTCTCAGAGCGACTTTTCTGAGCCCCGCGCCTCTCTCTCGCCCCTTCCCCCAACTCTCTCCGCACCGCCGACCCAGCGGCTGTTTAACCCATGACGGGTTAGCCGCGGAGCTCCAGGAGTGTGTCCTGAGCGGTCCGTGCCCAACAGGTGGGCACATCCTCGCGGGGCATCGTGGGCCGCATCTGCGGTTCCCTGGTCCTGCTCTTGGGTGAGGGAGGAATCCAGAGGTCCCCGCGGGCTTCAGAACCTCCGGAGGTGCTCGAGGAGTCGCGGGTAAAGGAGGGCCCGGGACTCCCAGCCTGAGCAGCTGCGGTCTCCGAAATTGACCCTGGAAGCTGCGCGGCCGCGGGAACGACCCGGATTCCCGCCGCGCAGGTCCTCTGTCCCCCTTGCTGCGCACCAACCCGCTACTGTGTCGGTCGGTGGTTAGCACGTTGGTAAAACGCCCAGAGCCCCCCAACCCCGTTCCTCGTCTGAATGAAACCTACCTGTCGGGAGGTGGGAAAGATGGAATCAGATCCCCCGTAAGTCCTTTGTGTGAACTCTCAATGACCCCGCATGCGGCCACACACACTGTGGGCCACTGCTCGGATCCCTGCAGCATCCCTGCGCTGTGCTTGGGCTCCTGAAACCCGCCTGGGGAAAGGATTACTGTCCCAGGGCCGGGGATAGAGGAAGTGTCATTGCGGAATTCAGGCCTTGCCACGCGGGTCCTGAGAGGCTCTGGCCCAGGCAGGGCTGAGTACCCCAGACCTTCCTCTGGTGCCTTGCACACAGTAGGAGAGTCAGTGAGCATTTATCACATCGGTTATTTCCCCAAGATTAGGGAGTAACACCTGTGCTTTCATTTCCGTGGATGGTCCATGGGAAAACAGATGCAGTGGCCCAAGTGGTACCAGCTCTTGGCAAGAAAAAAATAGATAAACTCAAGATGAATGTGTAAGTACATTTATTTCAGGTCGGCCTGTGCTTTTTTATTCTTTAGCACTTAAGCACAATTTATTCCAAGAACTCCCAGATTCACTGCCCTCCAGAGTGTCCCACACTTGCTCTGTCCTCGTTATTCTTATCACAGTCCTGGCCACCTCGGACCCTGCCCTGCTCCTTCGCTTCCCTTAGATCATTCCCAGGACTGTTCCTCTTGTGTCTCCGCCATTTTTCTTTCTTTCTTTTTCATCCACCACTCGCCGCTCCCTCCCTCTCTTTTACTATTTACTTTAGTCTGAGAGTGACTATCCTAAACTATATACTTTGAGGTATCAACAATTTGAACCGTAACTGGAGTTCAGGGACAAGTCGTCAGAAAATGGTCGTAAGCATGCTAATGGCCAACGATCACTGGAAACTAGGTGCCAGCCCACTTCTAAGTAGTTTACATCTATCTGTGGACTCATCGAAGGCTCACCAGGAAGATGTAATTAGCCCTATTTTATAAATGAGGAAACTGAGGCACAAAGAGGTTCCCCCAGTTAACACCCTTGTAACTGTGGGAGCTGAAACAAGGAGAAGTTGGGGTCAATCCTCCATCATAGCACATGCTCAGGGAACATTTGCTGAATAAGTGCTCCTTATTTCAATTCCTAAGAGCTCATTACACCTCACGGGAATTGAGGTCCTGCGGGTTGAGTGTCAGGTGTGGGTGCTTTCCTGGGCCTCCTGGGGAAGGCTAGACAATACATCAGTCCCAGCGCTCCCTACTCCCACCTTTGGGGGATTGCCTTGCAGGGCAGCTCAAGGTCCGGAGATTCTTGCTGCAGACTCCAGAAGGGGTGCAGGTGAGGTGAGAAGCCAGTGCTTAACTCAAACTGAAGTTGAGGACGGTGGTGATAAGGCGCATGAGAGCCCCAGGCGGCCCTAAAACACGTCGGGCCGCTACTGGAGCTGACGGCTCCAGAAAGCACTTTGCGGAGCCGAAGGCCCAGGTGGGGCACTGGCTTCCAAAACTAGACCGTGCTGGTTCTGGTCTGGGGCAGGCACGCAGGACTCCGAGGGATAGGCCTCCCCCCGCAAGCCTGCATCACTTGGGGAATGGTTCTCGAGTCTCCGTGATGAGCCTGAGGGTCCACTGAGAGGAGCAAGAACCAGCAGCGAGCGGTCTCACGGGATTCGGGGAGGAAAGACACTGGGCTGTTCCGAGCACAGCGACCTAGATGGACACAGGCCTTGATTGAGGCCGACCTGGATCCAGTCACGCTAAGAGGGAGGGCTTGGGGACCCTTCCCCGGAGGACGACGTCGGCTCTGGCCGCCGCAGGTGAGTCAGGACCACAGCTCCTTCTCGGCTCCCAGGCACCGCGCGGGGCGACGCCCAAGCCGCGCGCTCAGTCCACGGGGGCGCGCGGGGCAGGACGCATCGGTCTGGCTGTGTCGCGGGCAGCACCTGTCCGGCCCGCGCACTGTCGGCCGCGCTCCCCACGACGGTGTCGTGTACGCAGAGCGCACCACGGCTCCCTGCCTCTGGTGGCGATTTTTCTCCGCCGCGGGGACTAAAGACTCCTCTCTCCGGGCCACCTCTCTCCAGGGCCACGGGATCCAGTGGCGGCCGCAGCCCGGTGGAGCCCTCCTCGCCCTGTGTCCTGAGGCCCCGCGCCGCGGCCCCAGGCCCGTCCAAGCTGTTCATCCATCATGAGCTTCCCGCTCTTGGAACCCTGCTAGTCCCTGCTCTCAACTCCTATGCCCCAAGGGCCGTCGGGGCTATTGTGGGTGATGGGAAGAGTCAGGGAGACCCTATAGGTCAGCAAGTGAACTGGGGCGGCCCCTCTGTGTTTACTTATTTTGAATATAGTTAATATTTGGGGAGATGGGACATGTCACACCGGGGAAGACAATCCCCGCCGGTCCCCCACCCCGCCCTAGTGAATCTAGAATCCCGCGAGGGGAGGGAGGGAATGCTGGTCCTGTTCTCTCTCAGCCAAATTCACTGGTTAATTGTAAGTCTTTGCAGAGACCTTGAAAAGCCCGGGTGGGAGAAGCGGAGAGAGTGGGGACAGCCGGGACTCTGCTTCCCAGGAGTGGCGTCCCTCCTGTGGGCAGAGTATGGTAGGAACATCCAGTCTAGCCCCGGCCCCTGGATGCCAGCAGGAAAAGACTTTTAGGGAAGATCATAAGAATGAGAAGCTGGGACGTCCTCTGATCAGGACACTTGAACTCCACCTGGCCTGGGGGTTTGTCCTGCGTCCTGATGCGCCTGGACAAGGGAGGCTCCACGCCGTGCCAGGAGGGCACACAGGACACTTCCTGACCCGAATGGCGGGCTTTGTGCCAGTGTCGACCCTTAATTGAGAACTGGCTCTAATAATCTGGCCTCAGCTTGTTAAGTGTCCAATAGTGGGCAGAGTTAACGACTCATTAGTGATTAATTTTTTAACTGTGCCTTAATTGCTCACTTTAAAAGCCCATTGGTAAAACTGGATTCAATCATCTAGATCCTCGGTCACGTCTTGCAGCCCTGGAAGACGAGGGGAGTGAGGTCCCCCCCCCCACCTTTTCGGGTCAGCTTCTTAAATTAAGGTCAGGAGCGGCAGCGTCCCTTCAGCCCGCAAAAGGGAAACCTGTGGACCAGTCTCAGCTGTGACATTGCCTGATCCTGTAACCTTAAATAGGCTCCTCTGTAAAGCTGGATCTCCAGAGTCTCCCCTCTTCCCTCATCCACCCACCACAGGTGCCTCAAATGCCCAGCACCTCATTTTAGAAGTTCCTTTCCTCTGCTCTGTACTTGGTGTAAGCATGCGCATTCGTTTATCTTAGAAGATTCTGGATGAATTGTATGCAAGGCTGCTTTCCTGTTGAAAGTTGTCGGTAAAGGCTCTTTTCAGTGTTAATAGTACCTGGGTTCTGCCGTCTCCCCATCTGTACTTTAAAAAAAATAGCCCTTAGTTTTTTTCACCTTCTTAGTTTTCCTGGGATCTTTATCCATTCTGGAGACCTGCAAGGCACAGTGGTTGTGTAAGGACAGGTAAACCGAGTCTCCACCCTCGAGGAGCAGGAAGTGGAACTGAGAACGTGACTGTCTGTGTGTTTTCAGATGCCTTTACCCGAGCTCTCCCTTCTACCTGGAATGTCTTGCCCCGCAGCGAATACTGTAAAGTGAATGCAACTGAAGTTACCAAATCTTACACGATGAAGCTAAAGCCGTGCTTAGAGGGAATTTTATAGCTTTAATGCCTATATTAAAAAAGAAGAAATCTCAAATCAATAACCTAAACTTCCACCATAAGACGCTAGAAAAAAAGGATCAAACTAAACGTGAAATGAGCAGAAGGAAGGAAATGGGAAAGATTAGAGTGGAAATTAATGAAATGGAGACTAGAAAAACAATACAGAAAATCACATGAAAACAATACTTGCTATAATTAGTCATCAGAAAAATGAAAAACAAAACCACAATAAAATACCACTTCACATGCATGAGAATGGCTAGCATCAAAGAGTCCGTGGCAGGATGTGTTGGTGAGAATGTGGAGAAATTCAGAACACTCAAATACTGCTGCTGGAAGTGGGACAGCTGCTTTGGAAAAAATCTGGCAGTTCTTTAAATGATCAAGTATGTAGTTACTATGTGACCTCTCGTTTCTGGCCGAGAGAAATGAAAACAAGCCCACAGAGAAACTTGAATGTGAATGTTTATACCATCATTTTTTCATAATAACTAAAAGGTGTAAACAATCCAAATGTCCATTAACAGGTGAATTAACCAACAAAATGTGGTATAGACATATGATGGAATATTATTTGGCCATAAAAAAGGATGAAGTGCTGATACACACTACAACATGGATGAATCTGGAAAACACTCTGTTAAGTGGAAGACCACATAGCATATACACGGGAATTCATATGAAAGCCCAGATAGGAAATTCATAAAGACGGAAGTAGATTCGTGGTTGCCTAGTGCTGGTGGGCAGAAGAGAGACAAAGAGGGTGATGGATAAAGGATACAGGATTTCTTCTGGGGGTGATGGAAATTTTCCAAAATTGACTGTGATGATGGGTGGATGGTTGAATTTGTCTTTGACCCAACTAAATGAGTGTACTGTTTAAAAAAAAAAAGAAGATTATTTATTTATTTATTGATTGATAGACAGAGGGGAAGGGAGGGAGAAAGAGAGGGAGAAAAACAGCAATGTGGGGTTGCCTCTGGCCTGCCCCCTACTGGGGACCTGGCCCCCAACCCAGGCATGTGCCCTAGACTAGGAATCAAACTGGCGACCTTTTGGTTTGCAGGCCAGCACTCAATTCACTGAGCCACACCGGCCAGGAATGAGTGTACTTTAAATGAGTGAATTGTATGATATGTGAATCACATCTCAATAAAGCTGTTAAAAAACAGTCTTCCCACAAACTCCTGCTGCTTCCATTCATTTCAAGTATTCACTTTGGAGTGATTTTTCTTTCTTTTTTTAAAAATTAAGTATGTTTTATTGATTATGCTATTACAGTTGTCCTGTGTTTTCCCCTTCGCCCCTCTCCATCTGGTACCTCCATTCCCTCCAGCAATGCCCCTATTTAGTTCATGTCCATGGGCTGTACATGTAAGTTCTTTGGCTTCTCCATTTCCTATACTATTCTTAACCTCCTCCGGTCTATTTTGTACCTACCGTTTATGCTTCTTATTCCCTGTACCTTTTCCCCGCATTGTCCCCCTTTCCCCTCCCTGCTGATAACCCTCCATGAGACCTCCATTTCTATGATTCTGTCCCTGTTTTAGTTGTATAGTTTGTTTTTTGTTTTGGGGGGGGGTTAGGTTCAGTTGTTGATAGTTGTGAGTTTGTTGTCATTTTACTGTTCATAGTTTTGATCTTCTTTTTCTTGGATAACGATTTTTCTAAATACTATTTTCACTATGTTGCTCCCTTGCTAGACGAAACTTGTCAGAGTCGATTAAGATGTCAGGAACTCAGCTAACGTACATCGCGTGCCTGCTGTCTCCGGCAGTGGTAAATACACCCATCTTCACAGTTTCCAGTCCTCACTCCTCTTTCCGCCTTCAAGGCTCACCTGCAGGACTCGCTCATTTCCTTTCCCATTGACCTCAGAAATGGACCCTCTGCTCTAAAGAAATGACCTTGACAGTGTCTTGCTCTCCCCAACTCCTCCTCCATACTATAGCTCTAGGTGAAAAACACCTTTTTATTCAATGTAACAGAACAGTCTAAAGCACCTGCTCTCCTGGGAAAGACACAGTCACTTAGCTTCACGCCGTAATCTTTGAGCCTGGCTGGAGAACCTTTTCTGCCAGTGACAGCTTAGTGAGGCCAGGATAGAGGTTGGGGGCGGGGGGTCCTATGAGGATCAGCTAAGGAAAGACAGAGGACTCTGGAAGCGGGCAGCGGGCCTTACCTGCTGTTGCAGAGGACCAGCCCTGCTGCAGTGGCGGGCCTGTTCCAGCTGTCTCACCAGGCCGAACACGATATGTCCTCTGTCTAGGTCGCCTCTTCTTCTCTCCTTGAAGTGTTCTATCCCT
Source organism: Micronycteris hirsuta (assembly GCA_004026765.1). Lineage (NCBI taxonomy): Eukaryota > Metazoa > Chordata > Mammalia > Chiroptera > Phyllostomidae > Micronycteris > Micronycteris hirsuta. The sequence goes on along the minus strand of PVJI01004216.1, from coordinate 18,576 downwards.
TGTCCAAAGTTCATGTCCTTCTGGAAGCATTTTACCTGCCCACTATTTTCTTGCTTTTCCCAGGTCAGTCTGTGAATCCTTCCCTCATCCCCCGCCATGTCCTGCTCTTTTCTAGAGCAAACAAGCCCTCGGTAAGTGCGACTACCTAACAGTTGACCAAAACCTACTCAAGCTTCAAGGGTTAGCCAGTAAGGCTTTGAACTCAACCTCAGACTGCAGCTCCTCTGTCTTTTCTGTACTGTGTTTTGTTTTGGGTAAGGAGCACTCCTTTCAGATTGCTATGATAGATCATTGGATTCCTTGTCAGTAGATCACAGGAACCTCAGTTCTGCCCGGGGAATTGATATGTGGCCTCAGGCAAGGGAGTCACTTTGGCTGAAGTTCTTTGCTGGTAAAATGTAGGGGCTGGACCAGAGAACCTCTAAAATCCGCCCAGCTGCAAAATTCTGATCCTCATTCAGTAACTTGGCTGAGGGTGTCCCCTGATGGCTACTTTGAGAACTGCAACTGCCGATGGAGCACTGAAGTTTTCTAACGGAAGATCTCCTTCCAGGAATCGCCAGGAATGCCTGAGAAGGGCCTTTATGCCCAGTAACGCCCTGCTATCTGAGTCCTCCCAAGTCCAGGGGCCCCTTTGGTGGAAAGCTCCTCCTCTTCCATTCAGATCCCTCCACTCCACCAGGTCAACCCAGCCCCGGGATTCTTACAAAAACACCCTAAGAGAAACCAGGAAGCCAAAAAGCTTCTGATTTAATGTTCTCATGCCCAACCCCCATGACCCAAGTTGGAAAGGAATTCCTTCTAAGTCATGTACGTGAACCAAACATGATTGATCTGACCTCTTCAATCTCGCACAAAGAAATATTTGCATCTTAATCAAATAAGCCCGAAAGTAGGGCAATTCTTAATTCAGATTTCATTAATTTAAAAAATTACGCAAAGGGTAGAATTTTAGATGCCTGGGCAGTAAAAATACTTGATACACGGTATGCCCTTCCTGGTATCCTTCTAAACACAGCAAATAGGTACTAAGTTAGGCCTACCATTAGACATTATATACTATAAGAGTTCTACTCAGGTTAGTCTCTAATACCTGGTATTTAATACCAAGATGTAAAGATTTAAATAACCCAATATGCCAGCCATCTAGAAATATTTACATTTTAAAGGCATATTTCTGGGGGTACAAAGACCAATCCAGAGAATAAATCTTAAAGAGCATAATGTAGGTATGTGAGAACTCGGGCAGGGACATACTCTGAGGCCCCATGACCTTTGCGGCCACCCGTGAATGAACACAGGAGGGATGGAGACGCTGGTGATACTTAAGGCTCATAGGCAGGAGAGGACATTGAGAACTGCCCTAGCCCTGGCTGGCGTGGCTCAGTGGATTGAGCACTGGCCTGTGAACCAAAAGGTCGCTCGCTGGTTGGTTCCAGGTCAGGGCACAAACCTAGGTTGCCCCTAGGGGGCGTGTAGGAGGCAACCATTCGATGTTTCTCTCTCTCTCTTCCCCTCTTTAGTCTTTAAAAATACATAAAATCTTTTTTATTTTATTTTATTTTTATTTATTTATTTTTTTATTTCATATTTTTCTTTTTAGAGAGGGGAAGGGAGGGAGACATCAGTGTGTGGTTGCCTCTCACATGCCCCCTACTGGGGACCTGGCCTACAACCCAGGCACGTGCCCTGACTGGGAATCAAACCAGTGACCCCTTGGTTCACAGGCTGGTGCTCAGTCCACTGAGCCACCCCAGCCAGGGCTACATAAAAATCTTTTTAAAAACTGCTCTAAATTCACTCACTTCCTAGACATATCCCAGAAAGGGAATTATCGTTTTGGTTCTAAGGTATTTGTAGGAGACAGTGTGGAAGTAAAGCAAAACTTGCCTTGGAATTAAAAGAATGGGTTTTATTCCTGGTTTTCCCATTTGCAAACCATGTGACCCTGATCTTGTTCTTAAATTATACAACCGAAGTTACTGATCTGTATAACGTGCATAATATTAAAGGTTGCTCTGAACTACTAAGCAAGATACCCTATTTGGAGTTCCCAGGTGTGGCTTCTGTTCATGCTGATGTGGGATTGCATGTTTTGCTTTTGGTGCTCCCCACACAAAGAGAGTCAGCTCATATGGTCCAAAGGAGGGGGGCTATATCGAACATGAAGCCCAGCTTCTCAGCAGAGAGGAAGAGTGAGAATGGATGTCAGGAATCCCCTAACCCTCCCCCGCCCCATCAGGGTTGGATTGGATACAGACATTTCCTGGTGTCTTCAAATATGACAAGAAGGTCTCACTTCACCTTTCTCGTTCTTAGAGAAAGATTTTATTTATTTATTTTCAGAGAGGGGAAGGGAGGGAGAAAGAGAGGGAGAGAAATATAATGTGTGGTTGTCTCTCGAGTGCCCCCTACTGGTGACTTGGCCCACAACCCAGGCGTGTGCCCTGACTGGGAATTGAACTGGCGACCCTTCGGTTCGCAGGCCAGCACTCAGTCTACCGAGTCACACCAGCCAGGGCATGAAATTTCTATTTGTGACATTCAAGTCTCTAGGCAACGATTGGTTGGTTCTGTGAGAATTGTGCCTTCAGTCTTCTCACGCACACACAGTCAGGGGAAGCAGAGCAGAGGCAGGTCAAGCTGGAGCTGGACCACACGGACCACAGGAGCTGGGCAATGTTCTACGGAGGGCCTGCTCCTTGCCTTGCATCAAGGGACAGTGGGAGCCTCAGCAAATGTGTGCCTGGGAACAGATGGTCTGATCCCACAGCCGGCACCAGATTCTATCCCGGCTCTGTTGGCGTATCAAGGGCTGCTCTCCAGCAGCCTTTCAGAGTGCATGGCATTGCCTAGCAATTTCGCCTCTTCTTTAACAGGATTCCTTCCTTATTCCAGTGATAAGCCAGGGAAGGGGTGAATCTCCAAAGTAAGCCAGCAGAGCAAACATCATATGGCAAACACCCTTCTAAGACATTGCACATACAGGTAAGGAATCACAGGTGTGAGCAGGACTGTAAATACTGTTGTTGAACAAACCGTGGTATAGTCAGTCCCCTTACCTCTGGTGTACGTAACAGTTGCATGAGGATCATCTCAATGCCTAGAGGGGGAAGGCAGGTAATGTCAACAAATAAAGCAGGCTGGGGGTACACTAGGGTGTGGTGGGGACTGTGGCAAAATGGAGAATGTGGGCCACAGGGACAACTCCAGGCACTCCATTGTCTTCAGGGAAAGCAAGCCCAGGAGCAAGTTTCCCAATTTTGCAAAAACTTGTAACCTGGATTTGTGTGTGAAATCCCTTGATTTTGAAATGCCTGTGGATAACTCTAGTTTTTAAGAAACTTTCCAGGCAAGTAGCATGTCTACAGGCAGAATCTGACCAGCGGGCTACCAGTGCCCAATGACTAAGATAAATAGTTTTTCACATTACTCACTTTTCTTGTCTCCCTCCATCCTCGGGAGTTAAGTGGGAAGAAAGGACTACAATCAGGTCTGGGCTTTTATTTCTTTGTTGTTAATTCAAGTTCACATATGTTGTCCATGTAGGCTGTCTATAGCTGAGGCATCTTGGGAAATTGCTGGGCAGAGGAGCGCACAATTTGAAGCTATTTCCTTTTCATTTCTGTTTATTTCAGTGGTAGAGTCAGAGAGGAACAATTATGTTGTTACATAGGAGTGAAGGATGAGAGAGGCCCAGACGAGAGCGGGGAGCGGCCTGCTGACCACAGTCACAGCGTCGGTGCTTCCAGCGAGAGGAACCGTCGATTGTTTGCTCCTAAGGACTTTTGGTCTTAAACCCGTCAAAAGGACTTGACGTCTGAGAGTGGATAAAACCCAATATGTTCACACTTAATAGCAGTGACTAATTTTTGAAATTGCTACATTGATAGATCCAGGATGAGGTGGGGTCACAAGAAATGACTTTCACGCCCGTGGCAGATGTGGTTGGACGTCTATCCCAAATCGATTTCACGCTCCTTCCCGACTCAGAGAGGCTTGGTTTTGTTTGGGTTTCTGTCCCTCCTGCGACATGGCTCCTTGGTGAATCCCAGTCGGGTGAGATCAGTGCTCTGGTTTGCTTTCCTCAGGGACGGGTTTCGGGCAAGCCTGTGACCCGGTGGTCCCTGGAGTGTGAGGGACTTTGAGGCCTCTGGGAAAGGACTCAGAGCCATTAACAAGGCAAAGGTGTGGCACCTGGAACTCCAGTAACCATCTGGTGACTACGAGAGGAATCGTTGGCTGAAGGACAAACCCAAGCCACGGGTGGCAGTCCGGGAAGACGGAAAGCCCACCCTCCCTGTCCCTGGAGATAGACATACTTCACTGAATGACGCTGCACGGCACACCCCTGAGTCCCACCGTCCTGTGGATTCCTTGTATATGAGACAGTGGTTTTTTTTTCTCCTTTATGCTCGTTAGAGTTGAGGGTTTTCCGTGGCTAACAGCCAAAGGCATCCTTACTGGTACAATGTTCATGCCTGAAGGTCTACAAAATAGTCTCTTTCCCATCCAAATAACGGCGTTTCAGTCCACGATGGACCTCCTTTATGGTGGTGGTTCCGTTAATACTGTAACAGAGAAGAACAATTCCTACAGCCCAGTGACAGTGCAGCCGCCATAAGTCTGGGGGGCAGCGCATCACTCGCGTGCTAGTGGTGGTGCTGGTGTGAAAACCTCGCTCGCTGCCAGCCACGTACACGCGGGGCACACACAACAATGCGATCATTGGCAATGACAATACATGACTGCGTCTCTGGCTTGTGTATTTCCTCTATTGTACTTTTTATCATTCCTTCAGAGCTGCACTCTGTCCACTCCGTGTCTGCTGTAAAACAGTGTGCCATGCGACACCAGCGGCAGCGGCATTCCCCTCGTGTCTACCGCGTCCCTGGCTTGCTCGGTGCTCTGGCGCTTGTTTCAATCTCACGTCACTCTGCGCAGCAACAGGCTGCACAAACTCGCAGCCCGGGGGCAACAGGCTGCCCTACACGGCCGAGGGGCATGGTAGACCACGCCATCTAGGCGTGCGTAAGTGCGCTCTGCTGTTCACACAAGGATGAAATCTCTTAAGACGCCCTTCTCGGAAGCTGTTAAGCAGGACACGACTGTGTGTAGGAAGTATCACATCTTGCGTTTACTTTAGAAACTAAAGATGAGACCCTGGCCAGGTGACTCCGTTGGTAAGAGCATCATCATCCCGGTATGTCAAGGTTGCGGGTTTGCCCCCCTGCCCCCGTCAGGGCACACACAAGAAGCAACCACCGGAACCATCTGAACACCTAATACAATGTACAGATGGTGTGTTACAGAATTGTACACTTGGAGCCTAAATAATTTTATTATCAGTGTCACTCCAATCAATTTAATTAAAAAAAAAAGAAGCAACCACTGAATGTATAAACACACGGAACAACAAGTCAATGTTTGTTTCTTGATTTCTTTCTCTCTCTTCCCTCTTTTCTCTAAAATCAACCAATAAAAGAAATGAAAGATGACATCTAATCAAGAAAACATGATCTCGACGGCAGGCCCTTGTTTTCAGAGAAGAAAGAGAGGCGGAACCATGGAGAAAGTGTACTGTCCATAAACCAGGGTTTCCTAAGCCTGCAAAGAGACCCGGGGCGGGGAGACTCCTGTCAAACACGCAGATCTGTTGTCTTGAGGTCTCCCGGGCGTGTCAGGCTACGACTGGCTGGTTCCAGCTTGGTCTTTCCCAGAGTCAATCTGACATGGCAAACACTGCCTACCCAACACACATTCTCGTCTTTTTCTTATTGAGAAGAATGTGGGTTTTTCTTTTGTATGCATGGCGGGAGCGGTGGGGGGGTTCTGTTGAGGAAAGGGGGATGACTGGCCATGTCCCCAGCTGAAAAACTACATTTCTCCTCCGCTTTTGCTGATGGAACGGATCATGTGACACATTTCTGACCAAAAGACAAAGGTCAAGGGTCTCTGAGAAAGCTTTATTTTCATACAATAGGTAGGCCCCACCCTTTTCCGGTTTGTATTTCTTTTTCCTGGAGGAACTTAAGGTGTGTTGGCTGGACCTGCAGTGGTCACCCTCTGACTGATTCTGAAGGAAAATTTAAGAAAATGACAAAGATGTTGGTTCTGAATCCTTAAATTGTTGCACTGGCTCCGAACTTCTAGCCCCTAGACTTCTTAAGATATGAGAGAAAATTAAATCTCTATCTTCTTTAAGGCATGGACATTTCATTTTGTCTGATTTGTAAGTGTATCTGAATGCAATTTCTAATAAATATAAATAGAACTCAAAAGTGCCCCCATTTCCCCAAAGGAGAGGGGCTGGGTTGTCCACCATCAGTATAAGTCAATAGGAGAAATCCCATATTTGGAAATAATAAACTAAATAATTAATATCAGGGTAGATTTTTGTATTTAAATATACACATCAAAAAAATTCTTAGAATCAAATAAGTTAGGAGGCAAAGAGGATTTTTCAAAATGCAAATGATATGGGATCATGCTCAGAGGGTCATTTTTTTCATCCTCACCCTAGGATGTATTTATGATTTGGGAGAGAGAGGAAGGGAGAGAGAGAGAAATGCTGATGTGAGAGGGAAGCGTCGATGGGTGGCCCCCCATGCTCACCCAGACAAGGGATGGAACTCACAGCCTAGGTACGTGCCCTGACCAAAAATTGAACTCAAACCTTTCAGTATACAAGACAGCACTCCGACCAGCTGAGCCACCTGGCCAGGGCAAAGTGTAATTTTAATATTTAAGTCTCTCTTACGAGATGAACTTAAAAAATCCAGACAACACTCTTGGGAAACATGTGACAGAGGAGAACATTCCTGATTTTTACCTGGATGACATTGAAGAGCAACAGATCTCGTTTCTTATTTTAGAAATGAAGAAACTGAGGAAGCAGGAAAGAGATGCATCAACACTTATACAGCATACGTTCTTAGAGACTAAAAACCCAACTAACTAATTAAAGAGAGTGCAGCCTTTAGGATGGAGGAGAAAAGACCCCAGAAAGAAACCCCCTGCTGTGGTTAATCGGGTGCATGAACACGTCTTCTCATGCGGATGCAGGCTCTGTTTTAACAGTTTGACAATGAAACGATAACAGGACTCGGACCCTCTCCCTTCAGCTGATTCACACACCCTGGCAGTAAATCAATCTTTGTGACAGCAAGGAGGAGTCTGGTCTTTTCAGGGACAGAGCAAAGATGGAGGAGGCTGGTACGAAAGGCTGGCTCTTCGGCCTTTGCATCTGGAGGTTTGGCCTGAAGTGACCCCATGCAGCCTTGGTTTCCTCTTCTCTGCTCCCTCCATCCGCCCCCACCCACGGTAACAATTTTATCACTTCTTTGATATCACCAAGTAGGCTGGAGTGATTTAATGATGTCAAGAACACAACAGCAAACTCAAATATCGGGCAGGGGACGTGTTTTGTGCTCTAAAACCACAGCTGCCAGAGACGCGTGATTCCAGCGTCCGAGCAGAGGGTCTGAAACATGCTCGTTCTCATTCTGAAGGCTCCCTCCATCCACCTGTGCTTAGATCTGCCTCTTTTGTTGGTTAGGCTACATGGGATAGGAAGTCTGTGGGCTGAGTGGAGTGGAAGGAAAATCAGGGGGAAATAGATGTTTCTGAGTTTTATTCATGTCTAAGGAAGTGGTTAATTGGAAAACACAAAGCCCTGAGAGAGGAAGCCAGGAGCGTTTCCAGTGCACATGATGACCCCGGGCCTTTCACTCGGGGAAGGGCGGTAGTTCATCGTCGCAGGTTTCCCTTAAAGCACTGTTTCACAGGGTCTAATTAAAGCAGCCTGTGGCTGAGAAGATGACTGTAAATCCCACATTTTACTTCCATTACTCCCTGCACATTAGCGCTGGGTAAAAAAAGAATGTTCTGGAATGATGAATAGCTCCAGTAGGAACGGAAAGGTGGGCCTTGCGGGAGGCGAAATTATACTGCACTGCTTGAAATGCCTGCTTGGTGCGTCCCTGAACCTCTGATCATAAGCAAAGACTGCCAAATGGCCCGGTAGCTCTTAACAGAACAACAACAAATAAGCGACCATGCCTTTAAGGAACAAATCTGAAGGCGATTATTGCTTTCTTCCCTTTTGGATTCTCCCTTCTGATTACTCAGCTTTACTGCAAGGATTTCTAAATATTGTTACCTCTTAAAAACAATTTTCTCTTCTTGCTGTATGCACACACCTGGCTCTGCTTCCCCCGAATCCCAAGCTGGGTGTTAACTGCTCTCTAGAATGGCAAAGGGGAAAATAATCAATAAGCAAATTCTTTGGGGGTGGGGGGCAAAAGGGGAAGAAGACATCTGTTATTTGTGGCTGACCACGTCTTTTAAATGCCCTGTCTTCTTTTTAATAGGGCCCCCCAATTTCAGTCCTATCCTCCCAAAGGAGAATCTTAAAAATTACATTTCCCACCCTGGCTGGTGTGGCTCAGCTGGTAGGAGCGTTATCCTGTGGACTAAGGGGTTCGATGCTTGTTGGCACACATGCCCAGGTTGCAGGATGTTTGAGTAGGCGGCCAACCAATGTTTCTCTCTCCCCCCACCCCCAACTCTCTCTCTCTGAAAGCAATGAAAAAAAAAAGTCCTCAGGTGAGGATTTAAAAAACTACATTTCCCAGCTTTCCCCACAGCTAGATATAGGCATGTGATCCAGGTTCCACCAATTGGACAGAGACTGAAGGCTGATTTGGAAGTAAGCCAAGAGAGGAAGAGGCTTCGTGGGGTATAATGCCGTGGCAGAGGCCTTGAGAGACCGCGCCAACTCCGGTAGTCACGCGGAATGCTTTCGTGGTGGCAATGCGTGCAATTGTGACTGGACTTAGAGACTGGATATGTGACTGGACTTCACTTGCAAACAAGGGTTCGAGAAAACTCTTCGATAAAGGTATGGTAAGCGTGACCTGGGCTTAGAACAGAGCAGCTCCCCGAGGTCAGGTTTCAGTGAGCTGTTCTGGGCTCTCAGTCAGGGCTCATGGAAAAATAAATGGTTGCATCTAAAACACAGGGTCACACCAACTCTCACGAGACAGCCAAACCAGTGGCGGTCTAGATGGGGTTATTCCAGACTGCTGGACACACCACCACGCCCGTCCTGTTGGAGGGCGAATCCTTCTGATAGGGCTTACCCCTTCATCCTCGCCTGCATGGCAGATGTTAGTTGACATGGCTCAGGACTGAGTTCTTGGGAAAGACACCCAGGGAGCCCCAGAAGTGGAAGGTGATCGGTGAAACACATTTCACATATTTCCCCGAGGCTGGCTCTATACCAGTTGCAAATCAACATGGTTTTAAAAGAAATTAGAACACATCACATCTTATGTGGATCTTTGACAATCAAAACAGAAGCAAGATCAATCTCCTTACAGTTTCCCATGTGATTTCCCTGGACAAAGGAAGTCCACGCATGTGGCAAAAAGCTTTAAGATCTGCTGACATGTGAATGTCACGATCAAAGTGGAACTAGTGAGTGTCTTCCCTGAAAACAGAAGGGAATCTCTTGAATCCATCTTCTCCTCTTGCCGTGGATCTAAATCTGGCTATGGGAACTACTTAAGACCAGAAATGAAATATTGAAGAAGCAGTGCTACTTAAATATACTCAAAGGGAGGTTTAAAATATGATAATACAGAAACTGTTACGTGGTGCAGAAAAATCTGGTGGCTTTAGGTCTTTGAATCTCAGTTCCATCTGCTATGTGATGCGTGGGCAAGTCACTGGACCTCTATAATCCTGTTTTCTTTCTTTTTTAAAAAAAGATTTTATTTATTTTTAGAGAGGGAAAGGAAGGGAGAAAGAGAGGGAGAGAAACATAATGTGTGGTTGCCTCTCACACACCCCCTACTGGGGATCTGGTCCGCAACTCAAGCATGTGCCCTAGACTGGAAATCAAATGGGCAGCCCTTTGGTTCTCAGGCTGGCACTCAATCCACTGAGCCACACCAGCCAGGGCTGTTTCCTTATCAATTAAGTGATAAGGAAGATAATGCTTAATCTCAGTTTATCAGACTGTTAGGAGGAGAATATCAAGAACCTTGGCAAAATATCTGGTCATGGTTGGAGCTGAAGAAATGGGAATTACTAAGTGATGCATCAGGCCAGCCTCTACCTTCAGCTCAGTCCATCTGATGGTAATAATAGAGCGTGAGCTTCTAGCAGTAGCCTTTAGAGAGTCTGAGTGGCTTTCACATGGGAGAACTAAAACTTCAGCCCGCCCTCATCAATGAGCACACAAGTTCATTATCGAGTTTTTTTATTAATCTCTGCCACACTGTCCTCTCATTTGGAATTGAAATCAGAGGAGCGCCTGCCCTTTGGACAATGTGTTTAAGCATTTATTGTGAATGGTGACAGGTCAGGGACTGGAACGTAATGGACACACAGCCTAGATGCAGAGAGCGTTAACTGGAAGATTCTTTATGGACGAAGTACTCACAGCAAACAAATTTAAACCGAAAGATGCCGCCTGATAACTACGAATTTAGTCAAGGTTGAAAGGTACAGGAATACTGAAGTGTTTCGCACAAAGGAAATCTTGTGGCTGATCCAGGAGAATCGTTGCCCACGGAACACAGTCTCTGAAGGGTATGGTTTTGCTTCTTTGAGGGAGGTTGTCATTGTCATTGTCGTTCAGCCAGGGTTTCCTTCCTTCATGTTGAGAACCTGGAGCCCAGAGATCAGCAACTTAAAAAAAAATGTTAGAAAGAGTTAAGCAAATGTAGTTGGAGATGCCAAAGTCCGACACTTGAAGCAAATCCACTCCCAACAAACCACCAGCATCACAGGAACTAGTTAGAAAGACAAACTCCCAGGTCACCCAGACCTGCTAGAGTGAGCCCTGTTGGTGGGGGGAGCAGCAATCTATGCTTGCACAAGGCCTCTAGGCGATGCTGACTGAGCATGTGAATGCTTGAAAACCACAGCTCTCCCTGAGAGAGAAATGCACTTCCTCTTTTTAGGGAGCCACTAGATTTGGGGGCCTTTTATTATATTAGCTTAACTTGTATTCTGATACGACTCCGGTATATTTTGGCTAATGTTAGCAATTAAATATATTATCCCAGGAGTTGTTACTGAAGTAGCAGTGGGGTAGGGGGACTATCAGGGAATGTGGAGTTTTAGTTCTCCCTTGGCAATACCTCATTACACAAATCAAAGCTAGTTTATGAATTCCACAATTATACACCGCGAACCCATGGCTATAAACGGCAGCAGAGCCGGCAACTTGGGAGGAGAAGGTAATTTGGGTTTCTGCCAATTTGAGGTGTATTGTTCAAATTAACTAAGACTGAAGAAAGAATGAAAGTTATGATTTAAAAATACTTCTTTGTTCGCATACAGCAGCCTTTACCCACTGAGATGAGAAAACACGTTTCATCTAGACTAGAGCTTATTACACTTTTCAAGTGCATGATGCTGGAAATTCAGGTTCCCCAACATCCAGACTAGCCACTTGTTCCTAATAAAGGAACCACTGATTTTTTCAAACCGGTTATTATCTGCTCTGTGGCTCAGTTGTCTTGACCAGGTGCTAACGAGGCCAGGGCCTGGGGTTCGATTCCCACACAAGCCAATTTTCTTCCCTCTCCTCCATGAGCCCAGGATGCACTATTAAGCATTGCCCACCTGCCTGTGGATGCTGCCATGCATCTGGCATTACAAGCCGCAGGTCACAAAAGGGGCCAGCTGACGATGTAGGAAAGGATCTATAGAAGTCCCCCCACTGGCAGAAAATAGAGAATCAGAGCAGTTTGGCTCAAGGGAGAGGAGGTGAGGCTACAAGGAAAAGAACTGTGCTTCCCAGGAAGATCCAGGACCTTGGAGGCAGGAGGGGGATGGGAGGAGGAGCCAGGACGGGGCACATTCCTCTGTTGGGGTAATTAGAGAATGGTTAGTGATTCCTGGTTGCATGTTGCTTTTCCTATATGTGGAGCTTCCTTTGGAGTAGTTCACGTATTAGTAGGTAACGCCTTTCTATTCTCCGTACCAATGTGATGGGACAGTTGGTAGCAGTCCCTGAAAAGTGAGGGCAAACTTGTTCATTTCCTTCCTTTCCATGACAACCTCGACAACACATTCCCTAGACCCCTTTCCTGTTCACCAAATAAGAGGAGAAAACCTAAGGCTGCAAAGAACAATGAACTTGGTCAAATGACAAAAGGCCAACTCTAACCTCTGTTGAAACTCAGGACAGCCCAGAACCACGTGCAGGATTATACACCTCATTGACCTAAACACTGGCCTCTGTCACGGAAACCGTAGGGTGAAGTTCCATTCATCTTCTGTGAGAAGGGTACAGTTCAGACAAAACTGAGATGAACCTGGAAAATGATTGGTCATATACACTGGTAAAGTTCTGGAGCTTGCTTGCCAGGACATCATAGTCTAGATCCAGGGCACATTTGCACAGTTGCACAGATCTTTTCTGAATTGAGTCAATATCTTCATCATCAAAACACAGGAAGACCCTCAGTGTTTCTAACTACAGCTGTGGGAGAGCTGGCAACCGGACTTGACGTCTTCTGTCTCAGGTGGGAGAGGCAAGCATCTGTGGATAGCTTTTAATTTTAAGAAAAGCCCTTCAGCCTCTGAAAAGTCCTGTTGCTAATTCTGGCAATGCCTAGCTAAGTTATTAGACTTCTTTCTAACACCCAGAGATATATGGATTTCTAATGGAAACTATGTTCTTGGTATACCCTCCTTGTGAATAAGACAACTGTAAAATGTTCTTAATTTTCGGGACAGCATACTTTCACTGGGGCGGGACTTCCAAAGCCCCAGGAGTGATGAGCTGCTTTGGTCTATGCGGATACAAAGCTAACTATTGAATTTGCTTTTCATATCACCAGGGGATATAGTCAAAAGAACAGCACCAACGTTCACGATAGCTAATTATTCAACTTGAGGAGGAATGAGACAGGATGGGCTTTCTGAACTTGTAACAAGAAGAACAAGGCATAATCAGATGTAGTAGAAAAGCCAGGCCTGCTTATATAAAGATGATTTTTCAGGTCACGTTGATGCCTGACAAATATTGTCCCCTTAAAGCGTTCACTGTCTGACAGTCCACTCGATCCGTCCCCCACTGCTGTCACTCAGAGACCTTATGGGAGCTGTTCTATTGTACGTGCCTTCAAGCTTACAGAATAGTCTTCCGAATATGGTGAGGAAGTCTCCATCCTTGAGGAAGGAGTTGAATTTTCATAACAACCCAAAGTTATGCAGAGCCAGGTTTGGGATAGTGCTGTTGAGTTCAAGGTGAGGCACTGCCGATGAATACCATGATTGTGCACATGTTTTATGAATGAGCTATGAAGGTAAGTCCATGTCTGTGTTTGTAAAATTACTTTAGAGGGTTTTGTGATGGTGATTGGCATTATTCTTCAAACAATAGAGAAGGCACTGCTGTTGGCCATCCATCCACAGGATGTCCTGCAAAGCACTTGACCAAAAAAAGGCATGGCCAGCGAGAAGCTAAGAAGTCAATCACAGACTCCTAGGGCCCTTGGAGCCCTGTGATCCACCAAAAAAAGGGGGTGGAGCTGGTCATACAACACCTGTGATACCTATCGTACAGGTGTGGGTGAGAGACCCACTCAGGGCTTTATATGGAATTGTTATCTATTTCTGTGTTGGTTGATTTAATCCAGATTTTTTTTTTCTTCTCAACAAAGGCTTCCAGAGACATTGCCTAATGCAAGAAATGAATTTTGAGTTTGAGTTTGAGTTTGGCCTAAGGACTCCACAGTGGACCAAGAAGCAGTCAGGCAGAGAACCTCCCTCCAGAGAAGAAGCTGAAGGTTAGCAGAGCCAGCCCGAGCCTCAGGAATGGCCTTCTGTCAAAGGTCAGCCCCATGGAAAAGGAGGGAGCCAGCACCCCCAGCTCTGTGAGTGAAAGCCATGCTGTTTCTTATCAGAAGAGCAAGCAGCAAGGCGCTACTGCATCCTGCATCCTCCCCCCGTAACATCACTGTGGACCTGGCCTTGGCAGGTGTCTGTCCTGGCGGCACACTGTCCAGGCAGACAGCACAGGCTCCTGTCCCGGTTTCACCAGTGAGAAGCTGTGTGACCACCACAGTTTCCTCCCCAAGGCTCTATGGTGGAGAGAATAACAGAATCTTCCTGCATCTTCCTCCTCAGACTGTTGTGGGCATTGACAGACAAAATGGAGGTAACCTGCTTTTCCCAGTATGTGGGGCAGAGTAGCTACTCCATAAAATTAGATACTATTATTATTTCTAGTATTCCAATATTTTTGCCTTTTATCACAAATTTCATGGAAGCTTCTTAACAGTTCATGAGAATCACTCCATTTTCAGCTGCTTCATCTTCTTCCCATACTTTTTATTCTTTTTTTTTTAACTGTTTACTGCCCTCGTGTCTAAACAATGCCAGCTTGGTCGATTGTTTTTCCCTATCTCTCACAAAGTCATTTACAGGACAAATCAGTTGCCCTCCGGTATGTTCACCAAGTTTTGCCATATTATGATGAAAGCCGAACTTGGGACATTTTGCATAAAAGGTCACAAACAAGAACCCTGTCTTCTAAAAACATCTACAAAGAGGGCCTTCTCTGAGCACCCGTCAGAAGTAAACCGTATCTGCAGACCCACGAGGTTTACTCAAATGTGGCCTCACTGTCGAAATTTCTGGTTGGGCCTGGCAGATTACAAAAAAAAAACATCGATGCTCAGTTGCTAATGCACACGATTGCTAATAAAACCCCTGAACTGGAGTTTTGAACCAACAGCATCTTGATGTGCTAAGAGGAAAAATAATCTATTAACGCTGAAAAGCAAAGATGGCATGGCAATTGTCTGCTAATTTCCTTAGTGTGTACTGGCGGCAGGCTAATGTAGCGTAGTGGCCGTGAAGGCTTGCAGGGTAAACAATTTTATTCCCTGCCGGACGTTCCCCTCCTTTCAACTCTCCCCAAGCATCTCCCACCCCCACCCCACCCCCACCCCTTCTTTCCCAGCAGGTTCTTAATACCTTTGGGTCTTGAACCCACATCTCTCAAGTTGCTGCTATCCTCGGAATCCTGAGTAGACTGGAGAATACCCAGGGGCGCCCCCTGGAGGCGACTGGTGGCTTCTGGTCCCCTTTTCTTCCAGAAGGCTTAGCAAATTCCTTGCAGCCTCTTCCCACAGAATGTACTCCCGCAGCTGGTGCTTCAGGCTCCCTCCCTCGTAAACATATGCAGACTCTGCTGTGCTCTTTTTCCCCATCAAGTGCCCTGTAAAAACCGAAAAAAAAAAACCACACAAACAGAACACCACAAATTTAACTCAGAGGGATGAATGAACGAGAAATTTAAAAGGACTCCAATTATGTTTGTGCTGCTTCCTCTTAAATGCAGAATAAATAGCATTTTATTACAAAGAGTTAGTTCTGAAATGACTGGTTTTGCTTTCTGTTCAAAATGCAAAATGAGCTGGGCAGAATTCAGACCTGTAACTCTGGAGCCCTGGGTTTAATCCCAGCCCCTCTGCTAACGAACTGGGTGGCCTCTGCCTTCAATTTCTCAAACACAAAATGAATAGGTTGGACTAGATGAAATCCAAAAGGAACCATCCGCATCTGAAATTCTATCGCCAATTCTGTGTGTGCTGAGTCCCATTCCCAACTGAATGGCGGAATTTAAACACCTTCCCCCAGCCAATTTGAAATTGCTACTGAAAAGAAAGGTCTCGATGCTTTTCTTCATGCGATTAAAAAAAAAGAAAGAAAGAAAGGTGTTGCTTATCTCTTATCTGTAATACAAGTGTACCAAAGGAATTTTTTATTTAAACGTTCTCAGAATTTAGCCGAGGTTGAATTTAGGCAGAGCATCACCTAGAAATTACAGTTCGTGAAGCAGGTAATGAAAAACCAGTTGAAGACAAGTTCTGACCAACACTTCCCAAGCACATCAATGCAGAATTTTCTCTTGGAGGTCTAAAATGGTCAGTGAACGTCTATCAAAGTTTCCACGTAAGTGAATAAAAGTTGCTGTGCAGAAGGCCGAGCCACTAGAAACAGACTTGTGTATACAGTGGAGACACCACCAAGTCGAAGGAGCTAGGGAATTCACGGTCTGCATTCTTCACACTTTAGCCTGTTGCTTAAATATACTCATGTTATCTTATACACTTTCTTCATTTGATTTTTCCCATCTTTCTATAATCAGCTCTTATAGTATTTTCAAATTTCTGATATTACTAAAACTATAGTGCTTTTGATTTAAAGTTCACACAGTAAGAACTCTCTGTGGCTCCAACATTGACTGGTATGAGAAGTATTTAAGGCAAATATCATGGGAATAGTGTTTGACAGATGTCAGTCACATAAAATAGAAAGGGGCCGCTTCCGGGCAGCTCTCTAAACCAAGAGAAGCCCTCGCCGTGACTGCATTGCTGGCAGGGGATTGCAAGGTACTGTTTCCAGGATGTTTAAATGCAGATCATCCCATTGGATCCACTCTGTAGTAAGTCTGATGACAATGGTCACATACATGTAAGTAAAGATACCAGGATTAAAATCAGCTTTCAGTCCAGACTCTACTATATTACAATGCTTTGAAGTCTTTGAACTTCCTAAGAATCATTCTGGGCTCTGGAAAGAAGGATAAGGCCCACAAAAGGCTTTCTAATGTTATTTTTTAAAATAGAGATCATAGCCCTGGCCAGTGTGGCTCAGTTGGTTGGAGCATCCTCCTGTAGACTAAAAGGTCACAGGTTCAATTGCCAGTCAGAGCACATACCCAGATTGCGGGTTCAATCCCTGGTCATGGCACATAAAAAAAGGCAACCAATCGATGTTTCTCTTTCACATCAATGTCTCTCTCTCATTCTCTCTCTAAGCAATGAAAAAAATGTCCTCAGGTGAGGATAAAAATATTTTTAAAATACGGATCACATATCCGTATGCCATGACTCATTCATTATGTGACTCAGATAACTAATTCTGTGAGTATTGGGGAGCCTTAAAATGACATTTCACTGCATAGCAGTGTGAGAACTTGGTCAACTTGGTGCCCGGATATCTGCTAAATAACCTTGCATTTAGCCATAACAGTGATTATGTTGCACAACTTCCCAGGAAGTAACAAGGCACTTGGCTTTATTTATATGGAGGAAATTGAATCATGACAATGGGAAAGCAGGATTAGAACTTGATGCTCCCAGTAATCACCATGGTGGCTCTTGCCTACCATCATTTCCTATCATCTCGTTAGCATGCCAGAAAGGATAAAGGCATTATGGCCAACGAAACAGAGGAGCAATGGAGATGCTTTTACAAAAAAGAATTTCATCTTTGTCATGCCTGAATAATTTTGTGGACTTTGCTGAAATCCAGTCTGTGATTGACTTAACATAGATCCTTGGGACATTTTTTGAATTTTTAATATTTGCATATTTGGTGGGTGGGTGGTGTTCGGGCTCCCAACCCCAGATCCATAGACTGGCCGTCGAGGAAAGGGCCCCATCTATAACATCCCAGGGAAGTGTACAGTCCTGGGCCCTGTTTCACTGGCAAGCCGGCAACTGTCAACCAAATAACCATCTCCATGGCAACATGGATGATACGCCCACTTCCACCTCTTTTCCCATCTTTGTTTTAATCTGTCCATATCGCCATAACGGAGACCTCAGCATAGACAAAGACAGGCCCTCGAAAACATAAAACCATGCCCAGAGGGGAAAAAAGTTTTTGTCCTT
Organism: Micronycteris hirsuta; assembly: GCA_004026765.1. NCBI lineage: Eukaryota > Metazoa > Chordata > Mammalia > Chiroptera > Phyllostomidae > Micronycteris > Micronycteris hirsuta. Next base: position 862 of record PVJI01004216.1, on the reverse strand, counting down.
GACAATTGGTTAAAAAAAATAGCACTCAAATGGAGCATAAATGAATTCTCTTCAACTCAAAAACTTGAAGATTACCCTAACTCAGGAAACGACCCATTAAGACAAAGTGCTGAGTACTTCTAAGAGCTAGTTTTTCTGGACAAACACTTAAACCGTGTTTCACAGTTTCTGGAGTGGTGCTGTTATGGCAAGCCATTCCGCGCTGAGCACAGGTATTCAGAATTCTAGGGCGCACCGCACATCAAAGTCAGAGCCACCGCCGGGGCTGGTGTCCACCTGTTTCCATAATCCACCCATACACGCGCACACACATTTCTAAGAACTTCAAGCCAGATAAGAATCTGTGAAGTTTTCAGTTTGATAACTTGTATTCCATTGCCACACCACGCTTTTCTCAACGGAGAGAAGTAATTCACTTAACAAACCTGCAAATCTGTGATGACAGCGGTACGGAGCGTCAGTCTGATAATAATTAAAATGAAACGGCATGTCCTCCGTGATTGGGGATGACAGGCATTTACTTAGGATAGTGGCAAGCTGAATTTAAAAGCGAACATTATTCAGGCTTGCAATTGCTCGGCCCAAAGCCAACTTTTGCTCAACCACAATGTCATCTGAGACCCCATGTGAGTTTCTCCTCCTCCTCCCACTTTCCTCGACTCTACAGAGCCAGCCAAGGGAGAAAAAGGGAAAAAAAAGAGGGGTTTGAGAGCCATAAGAAAATTTAAGGTTGCCACAGATTTGTGTGCTTTGGGGTTAGGAATGCCCAAGCACCACCAAGGGTGATTACATGCCGGACACCCTAAGAATCTGGGGACAGCTGTGCTCTGCAACAACAGCAATCGGGGCTGGCTTACCCCAG